>JAODAL010001014.1:0-255579 GCA_025379985.1 Phyllomedusa bahiana | reverse complement strand
ATTAGGAACCAAAAAAAAATTTAAAAATTTTTTTTGGGTTGAAAAAGGGACTTTTTTATTTTTGTCAGCACACCAGCAAAACAACGCTTTAATTTAAACCCCCCGGGAGGGTTTTTAAATTGCGCAATAAAAATTACCCAAACCAAAACTATTTAGCTTTGTAAGGTTTTTACAAGGGGAATTTTAACCCCAAACAAACAAGAGATAAAATTGAAATTTAAACCCTTTTTGCTTGTGAATTAGGTTTCCCCAAAAAAAAAAAATTTTTAATTTGGCTTTGAAAAAAAAGGGTTTTATTTTTGTCAAAACAGAAAGCAACGCTTTAATTTAACCCCCTGGATGAAAAATTGCGAAATAAAATTAGCCACACAAACTAGAAAGTTTTTGTAGGGGGGTTACAATGGTGTTTTTTTCCCTCCCGCCACCCCCAACAAGAGTTTAAAATTTTTTTAATTTTAAAACCCTTTGGGTTTGTGAATTAAGGCTACCAAAAAAAAAATATTATTTGGCTTTTAAAAAAAGAGGGTTTATTTTTGTCAGCACACCAGCCAAAAAAAACCTTTAAATTAAACCCCCTGGTTGAAAAATTGCGCAATAAAATTTGGGCCCCCCAAAATATACCTTTTTTTAGCGGTTAAAAATGGCGTTTTTTTCTACGCCACAAAAACAAGAGATAAATTTTGGAAATTTAACCTTTGCTTGTGAATTAGGCTCCCAAAAATAAATATTTAAAATATTGCGTTTGAAAAAAAAAAGGGTTTTTTTTTTTGTAGCACAGCACCCAAAAAAAAAGTTTTAATTTAAAACCCCTGGATGAAAAATTGCGAAATTTGGAATTGAGCCACCCCAAATGGTAGTTTTGAAACCGTACTTTTTTATTTTAAAATGGTGTATTTTTTTTTAACGCCACAAAAACCAAGAAAAAAAATTTGGGTAAAAAACCTTTTTGTTTGTGAATTAGGTTTAACCAAAAAAAAATATTTTTTTTGGCGTTAAAAAAAGAGGGTTTAATTTTTTTTCCAGCACACCAGAAAAAACAACGTTTAAAATTAACCCAGGAGGGAAATTGCGCAAATAAATTGACCCACCCAAACTGGGAAAGTTTGAAAGGCGGGGTTTACAAGGGGCGTATTGACAAACGCCACACCCCCAAGAGATAAAATTGAAATTTAAACCCTTTCTTGTAAATTTAAAGCTACCAAAAAAATATTTTTATTTTTGGGGCGTTGAAAAAGAGGGTTTTTAAATTTTTGTCAGCAAAAGCACAAAAAAAAGTTTTAATTAAACCCCGGGATGAAATTAATTGCGAAATGGAATTGAGCCACCACAAACTATTTGCTTTGTAGCTTTGGTTACAATGGTGTATTTTTCTACGCCACACAAAAAGAGAAAAAATTGAAATTTAAACCTTTGCTTTTAAATTAGGCACCCAAAAAAAAAATATATTTTTGGGGGCTTTTAAAAAAGACGGTTTTTTTTTGCCCGACACCACAAAAAAACGCTTTTTTAAACCCCCGGTGTAAATTGGGGGCCAAAAAGAATTGGGGCCCAAAAAACTATTTGCTTTGTACGGTTAAAAATTTCCCGTTTTTCTACGCCCCCCCAAACAAGAATAACAGGTAATTAACCTTTATTGGAATTGGGCTACGGGGAAAAAAATTTATATATTTTGGCGTTGAAAAAGATGGTTTTTTTTTGTAAAGACACGCAGAAACCCAACCCTTTTAAAATTTAAAAACCCCGGGAAAGGGTTAAATTGCGCCAAAAAAGAATTGAGCCGCAAAAACTAGAAATTTTGTTAGCGATTTTACAATTAAGGGTGTTTTCAACGAAAACACAACAAAGATTACGTTTTTAATTTAAACCCTTTGTTTTGTAAATTTTAACTACGGGGAAAAATTTATATTTTTTGGCGATGAAAAAGGGGTTTTTCTTGGGGAGCCCCCCCAGCAAAAACGCTTTTTAAACCCCCTAAAAGTAAAATGCGCAATAGAATGAGCACCCCAAAAATGAAGTGGTATTTTATTGTAAAAACGCTGTTTCTTAAAATAATAAACAGGAACGGTTTTAGATCCCATTTGGGGGATATTTGAAGTATAGCAGCTCAGTGGCGCACACGGATTCAGATCCAAACCCCAAAAAATTTTAAAGAAATAGAACAATAAGAGAACAGTCTCTGAACAAGCTGAGACACCCCCCAGAAACCTATTAAAAATCAATTCTTCAGAAAAAAAACTATAGCCGCGGAAACACCTTCCCGATGGCACAGTGAGAGGTTGGACTCCCCGGGGTCGCGCCCGGACTAATAGTCGGGGGACGTCAAGAACCCGCCGTCCCCTGATTTGGGTTTACCTCTGCACAGCATGCGGCATGCCCCCTTCCTCCCAGAGTGCTTTGCCCCAGTTCGGCCATGTGCTCGCAGCCATTTTACAAAACAAAAGCACACTTTGTTCACCCGAAGAAACCCCAAAGTATCGATTCGTTCCCAACCGAAGTTTTCCTGAAATTCTAACCAATTCCACTTCGTTAGAATCGATTCGCCCATCTCTAACCATACCCACTAAAAGTAAACTGCATCCTTTGTTCTTACCACTTTTTAAGACAAGTGGCACAAGAAAGTCCAAAATTTATTCTGCAGATTTAGCATGTGCCATAATGTATCTATTTTTTTTACTCCTTCTACCAAATTGTCACAAATAATTTTTTTAAAAATTCCCCCACACACATTTTTTTTAGCAACAAGGTAAAAATACTACTATCTACTCCATAGTGCCGTTTGGCATTTGTTGAGTGATCCAAGAGCCACTTATCTGGACCCTCTTATGGACTTCTTTAAACTGTTCACCCCAATAAGGGGGGTAAGTTTTATTCTAACTGAAAATTTTAAAATCATTGTTAATATTTAGGTCCCATGATTTTTTGTGTTTCCTGATAAACCCCGAAATTGGCAGGAAACGCGTCGGAACTCTTTCTATGGGAATCTTTTATATTATGCAATATTGGTGTATTTAGTTATATCTTGGTCTATTTTGTGTCGTATATATTTTCTCCTTATGTTATGTTCTTTTATTGGTATTTTGTAAAACCGGTTAATCTATTAGTACTGTTGGCTTACGTTTTATTCTTACCTCAGTCCCTATAGCCACATTTTTTGGGTTTTCTAACCTTTTCTTATTGGGCTTATTTTTTATCTAAAGTATTTAGGGTTTCCTGTCTGGGGGCGCCCTTATTAGGATGGCTACTCCATTTTGATGGTTAGGTAGTTATAGTTAGTGTAGGGGTATTTGTATGGTTTGTGTGCTAGGGACTGTTTTTGTCCTTTTAATTGTTCTTAAATAAAAGTTATGTTTTACCTTGTCCTAGGATTTATAAACCTTGTGGTTTTTCTCTTGATTTATGTGTGTATCTGGGCATGTTTATCTTTTCGGGGTAGTCCCCACCCCGAGATTATTTCTAGGGAATTTGTGTTTTTTTTCTAACAATATTACTTTTAATTTACACTTTTCAAAAAATGCCTGTTTTGGGAGCTATTCAATTTAAATGTAGTTTATAGTACTATCTGTTCTTTCAGTTCCTACCACTTCTTCTGCATCCACCTTTGTAACTGTGCTGAAATGGACAAACATAAGTACTGCGGGTGCATGACTGTTTGAGTGGTAAAATTAGAATTATTATTTATAGTGGAAATACTTCACTTGGGCAAATAGATCAAATCTTCCTCCCTCCCCCTGCATTGGAATAATTCCAATACCGGCCCCAGCTATGTGAAATTGGGAAAAATGATTTTCATTGGTACTATTTTCGGACACTTGTGAATTTTGTGATCAGACTTTTACAAATGTGGCAATGCAAAATTCGTGTGTGTGTGTAAACTCACATCTGTAAAAGTCCGATCTATTCACGAAATTCACAAGTGTCCAAAAAAAAGCCCCAATAAAAAACCCTTTTTTTTTTTTTCCCCTGGCGGGGGCCGGGGTGCAGGAAGGTGTTGTGCATCAGGTCGGGAAACCGGGATTGAATATAATATATATATATAAATAAAATATAAAATATATATATTATAAAATTGGGGGGAAGGGTGGGAAAGGTGGGTTTTGAGGGAAGATACGTTACCCCTAAAAACACCTCATATGTAAAATTTTGGGAGCGCAGGGGATAGAGGGTTTGTCCCCGATTTGGCCCCGGGCCCTTGGTTTGAAGGGGAGCCGACGGGTCTTGTTGTGTCAGTAGCCCCTTCGTACTGACATGTTTAGTAAAAGGGGGGGTTCCAACCCGCTTGTGTCCGGGTGGGCCTTTTCCTGGAGGGGGGTTTCAAAGAGGGGGTGGGGGGCCCACTCCCACCCCCCGGGGTGAGGGGGGGGGCCCCAGGCCTATAAAGCCGGGTTCGGGGCCGGCCTGTCATGGCTGCTGGTGGAAAGCAAACAAGCCACATGGTAAGCAGCCCTTTTTAATGGGAAAAGGGGTCTCTGTAAAAGGGGGCACTGAGTTGTTCTGGTTTTAGTCGGGGCCCGTTTTTGTTTATTTGAAGCTCGGGCCCGAGCAGGGGATTTTTTTTTTTTGTATTTTTTCCCTTGACAAAAAGGTGGGTTATTTTTTTTTCCTTTCCCTAAAAAACCCCCGGGGCCCTACCCGGGCTTGGATTTTTAAAACGCTGTTTCCCCTGTTCGGTTCCCCAAAGCCCGGGTTTGCTACCTAATGTTGAGGCAAACCCCCCCAAATAGGGTTGTTTCCCGGAGGGGGGGAAAGGACAGATTTTTAAAGAGACATACACGCGTTTAAAAAAGACCTTTTTCCCTGAAAATTGTTGGAAAAGTGCTGGGATAGCGCTAAACTTTTATGCCCCGGGGTTAAAGTGCACCCTGCGCAGCAATCAGAGACCGCCAATGGATGAACTTTTAAAACAGCTTATCCAAAAAAAACAGTAGCCTTCAGCTGTTTACAGCAAACCAGCAGAAGGTGCTTGAGGGGGCCTTGGGGGGCCCAGGGGCCCGAAACCCAATGCCCTGCTCACAAAGCAAACCGTCCGTTTTAAAAGGAACAGAAACATATTAATAAGCAGCCCCAAGAGCAAGCCCGGGGCCTTGGCGCAAAATATGCAGAGAACGCCAAGCTCGCTTACCACCCCCCGGGGCCTGCCTTTGCATTTTCTTCCCGCAGAAAATGACGCGAACCCGATGACGTTGAGGCCAAACCTACGGGTCTTTGAAAGGGGTGGAAAAGAGCAAGGAAGCTCCCGATGGCTCAGGGGCTAAAAGGTTGGCGCCATTCCTAACTGGGGAGCCGCAGAAGGCGTATTTCGACCTCAGTGAAAAAGACCCCCAAAGGACTATTTAAAAGGGGGGGATCCTGGCTCGCGGGGGGTAAAAAACGAATTTTCAAAGCCCCCCCGGGTGCCAAATTTGGACTTTTTCTGCCCATCTTCCCCACGCTCACGGGAATAAAATGCCCTTTTTTCCCTTTGGTAAAAAAGGGCTAAAACCCCGAGGAGTCAAAACCCCTTTCCGAAGATATGGAAAAAGGGGGGTAAAATCTTGGACAAATTTTTCCCCTTCCGTTCCTTGCCTCCGGGTTTCCAGCGCTGGGTTGGACAAGGCGCCCCCCAAAGATGGGGAGCAACGGAAAACCTGGTTGAAAGGTAAAAAACCCACCGAGGACTTGTTTTTCAAGCAGCCCCCCCCGGGACGCCCAACCCAAAGGGACAGCACAACTTTCCCGGAACTTTGGGTTAAACGGGTCCCAAAATTTTAAGGGGGGGGGGAAAAGTTTCCCCCAAAGGGGGGGTTTGCTCGGGAGGGGGGACTCTTTGGGAAAGGGAAAAGGGCCCCCAAAGGGGACACTCGGCCCAGGGGGAAATTCTAAAGGAGCCGGGGGAAGCCGCATACTGGGGTTTGGCGGTTTCAGGGGCCCGGGACATTTTGCTGTGAATTTGACCCCTTACAGTTGAGCCATGGAGGGGCGACACCGTGAGGCGAAGGGGGATTTTTGCCGCCCAAAGTGTGCTCTGAAGATTTGAGTCAGAGACCGATCGCGCTGTGTAACAAAAAGGTTAATGACTATCCCTTTGCGGTTTTACTAAAATCGGGGAGTCGGGTTTCCCCACTGGTGCACGCTAGTCTGGTCGACCCTAAAATCACTCATGGACCGTGGTAGGGGCCCTTTTGTTTTCCATGGGGACCCCAAAGGGAATACCCAACTGCTCTAGTCAAATTTAAAGACCCCCCTGTGGTGTTGCCTCACATGAGGGGGGTTTGGGGGTTAAAGGGACCCCCCCTTACATAGGGTTTGTTGATAGGGGAGATTTCCCTCCCTATTCTGGGACTTGGGGGCAAAAAAATTTTGTCACCCCCCAGGGTTAAATTTTAAAATAATGATTTTGGGGTTTTATATTATGTTCCCCGGGACCCATTTGCCCCCTGTTTCCCAGGGGTTTTCCACCCGAAGGGGTGACCAGGGAGAATGGTGTTTTTTTTTCCCCCTAGTGTTCTGGCGGGTTTAAAACCCGGAAAACAAGAGGGGGGGGTTCTACTATCCCGGGACCAGAGGTTCGAGGGAAAATTTTCGGGACGGGCCAAACTCAGAGATCCCCCCTTTGGGAAAAAAAACCGGGGAAAAATTTTGAGAGGGAAAAAATTTGGGGGGTGCCTCAATACCCGGGGGCCGAAAATTTTTTTTCCCCCAAAAGGCAGTCAACCATGAGCTTTTATACCGGGGTGGAAAAAATTTCCCGGGGGGGGGTTTGTGGAACAACTAGGGGTTCCCCCAAGGGGTTTCCCGGAAAGGAATGGTTTTTGGACCTCCTTTCATAAGCACGTGTTGGGGAGGCCATTTAGGATGGAAAAGACCAAAGACGCATTTTGCGGGAGGTTTTTTTTTTAGGGTTTGTCCCAATGACGTAAAGCGGTACTGTGAGTCCCGCCCTGAGTGCCGTTAAAAGCTTTCCCAGCCCCCTTTCCGGAGATCTCTTTGGTTTCCCTTTCCCCTCTAGAAGTACCCCTTGAAAAAAGGGTAGCGAGGGATCAGTGGGCCCCCCTGGTGAAAGTTGCAAAGGGGGAAACAGTAATATTGGTGGGTGGGCCCACCACCCCCCCGGTAACCCAAAGCTGTTTCCCCCCACGGGAATTTTTCCTCTAAAAGTTTTTGCCAGGGGATTGTTTTTTAAAATTTTTTCTTTCCCCGGGCTGGCCTTCCCCAAAAAAGATCCTGACTGACCCCGGGAAACCCCTTTTTTTGTTAAAGGGGTTTTGAAAAGAATTATTTCAAGTTGTTAAACATCCCAAAAATCTGCACACATCTGTATTTCACCCACAAACAACGGCCTGGTTGAAAGGTTCAATTAAAAAACCCCAAAAAGGGATGTTTAAAAAAGGTGGTTAGTAAGGTTTGGGAAGGACTGGGATTTTTCTTTCCCAAAACCCAAAGTTCTCAGTCCGGGAAGTTTCCCCCAGTCATTTCCCCAAAGGGTTTCCCCCTTTTGAGTGGTCTATGGTAGACATCCAAGGGGGGATTAAATTAAAAGCTAAAAAAAAATTGGGAGCACGATTCCCCCACCTTCAAAAGTGTTATTTAGCAAAATTTCCCTTATGCAGGACCGAAACGCTGCCCGTTCAAGAAAAAGTTTGGGAACATTTACAGCAGGCCCAGGAAAACCCAAAGGGGGGTGGTATAAAAGGTCTGCCAAAGGGGGGACCCTTCACCCTTGTGATGGGTTTTTCGTTAAAAAAATTTCCCCACCTTGCAAAGTAAAAATTTAAACTAAGGGCGGGACCTTATTAAAATTTTAAAAAGAAAAGAACGGGGAGGTAAATTATCAAGTCTGTTTAGCCGGGCAAAAAAAAAACCTTTTAAAAATTTTTTATTTTTTTTAATTTTTAAATTTTTTTTTAAAAAAATGGAAAAAATAGGGAGACCCTGACAGCTGTAAGTTTCCCCCCAAGTGTTTCAGAGGGGGGTAAAACAAGGGCTCGTCCAAGTTTCCCCAAAAAAAGGAAAACCTCGAATTTGTTTAGAGAAATAAGGATGTGTTTTTTATGAGTTAACCCGGGCGCCCCAAAAGTTAAGAGCAAAGCATTGTCAAAGAGGGGAGGGATGGTTCACTGAAACCCTACCGGGTTCCAGAAAACTGTTTGACGGGCCATATCAGAAAAGGGAAAACAAAAAAAATGTTGGACCTCGGAGTAATTGGGGTCCGAAGTGAGTGGTCCCCCCTAATTTTTGCTGATAAACCAAAAACCCCCATGGTTTTTAAAGCTTCTTTTAACCGATTTTTAGGAAACTAAATGAGGTTCGAAGTTCGAGTGTATCCCAAAATGAGAGGGGGAAAGAAATTTATTTGAGAGGGTAGGTCAGGGCCCGATATTCTCTACTCTTGACCTTTTTTAAAAAGGGTTTTTTGCAAAGGGGCCCCTTACCAAAAGGGCCAAAAAAAAGACCACCCTTTTTCCAACCCCAGATGGGCTGTTTCAGTATGTTCCCCTTCCATTTGGGTTTTCATGGGGCCCCCAGCAACCTTCCAAAAGGGTTTAAAGGTTAAAAATTTTCAAAATCCCACGGTTTGTTATGCCTCAGCGTTTCCCCGACGACATTAAATTTTCTTCCCGGGGGAGGATGGGGCAGACCTAAAAGGGACCGGCTTGTGCTTGATTGCTTAGAGAAGCAGGGCTTACAAACAAATCCAAGAAAAATGTGCCTTAGGTCTGGAAGAAGCCCGGTACCTTTTTGGGATGTAATTGGTAAGGGGGTTTTTATTAAAAAAAACAAGTCAATAAAGTAAAAGGGGGATCAGGCTGGCCACAACCTACCCAAAAGAATAAGGGGTTTTTTTTTTGGGGGTTGGGAGGGGAAATTTTCGGAGGTTATTCGAACTTCGCTAGCATTGCCCCTCCTCTCACAGACCTGGGCAAGGCAAAAGTAAAACAGTTTTTGGTTTACCTGGGGGCCAAGAGGCGGGGGAAAGGGGCCCTTTTAACTTTTTAAAAATGTCCCCCGTGTAAACAAACCCGTTCCCATCACCCCTAACTTTAAAGAGGGATTTTTTTTGTAAAAGGGCCAATGCGTCTGGGCTTGGGGGGTAGGTGCAAAGGGGGTTTCCCCGAAGGTAGATGGGGGAAGTTCACCCCATCACATATCTAAAACAGGGGAAACTCAAGCCCCCGGTGGGGAAATATAGTATTGTTTTTAAAGGGGGGGGCTTGGCCAACAAGTGGGCCCCTCGGAGTCCCTTTAAAAATTAAACCCAATGGGAAGGGCCTTTAAATTTATCACGGGCCATTCGCCACTAACCTGGAAGTCCCAGGCAAAAGAGAAAAAAAGCCCTTTTAGTACAAGGTGGGGTTTTGGGAAATTTCAAAAATTATAGCTTTTTCCGTGGAACACAGGGCCCGGAAAGGGTTCCCGGGCAATGGGGAAGCGCTGTCAAGAGTCCACTGTTTGATGGCTAAAAGTGGGCCCAAAAACCCCATTTTTTAAAAAAGGGGGGGGAAAGTGAGGGCAGTGGGCGGTGGGGTTATTGAGGGGGAAATAAAGTTTTCCCTAGAAAAAACTCTCATATGTGACTTAAGGAGCGCATGGATAGGGTGGTTGTCCCCGAGTGGCCTGGAATCGGTGAAGGGAGAGCCGACAGTCTTGTTGTCAGAAGCACTTTTCCCCCATACTGAACATGTGTTTTAGAAAAGGGGTTTCCAAACCGCTTGTGTCCCCGGGGCGGCTTTTCCCGGAAATGTTTTAAAGAGCTGGGTTTTGGGTTTGGGCCCCCTCCCCCAAACCCCAGGTTTAGGGGGGCTTTAGGCCTATAAAAACTTGGGGGCTGGGGGGCCTGTCATGGCTGCTGGTGGAATGCTAAAAAGCCAATGGGGAAGCAGCCCTGTAACTGTGGAAAATTGGCTCTGTACAAGAAGGCACTGAGTGTGTCTCTGGTGAGTCAGGGCCCGTTATTGTTTAGCGAGAGCTCAGCCGAGCAAGATTTTATTTTGTATGTTTTCCCTGACATTAAGGTGTGTTATTTTGTTATCCATTTAAAAACCCAGGCCTATCCTGGACTTGGACTTTTTACGCTGTGTTCATGTCTCTGTCTGCCAAAGCCCAGGCTGCTACCTGAACGTTGAGGCTAACCCCCCACAATATATATATATATATATATAAACATTTTTAATGTTTAAGAATTAAACATTAAAATTACTAATGTATTGTAGTGTATAACAGCTCTCCTATTACACCCTAGCAGTAAGATGGCAGGGGCAGTAAGATGGCAGGCCTGGGAGTTAAGCTCCCAGATGCCATGACTGCTGGTCAGCTCCTTGTAATTTTATCCCTTAGGAGCTGATTGTGAGATGGTAGGGGCGTCTCCTCCTTTATAATTGCTAAGATGCCCCGGTCACATTGACCAGAGTATCTACAGTAAGTGGTTAAGGATCAGCTCCTGAGCACTCTCTATACATCTTTGTGCCCACCATTGCCTACCTGTCATCCCAGCCCTGACCTCAGGATCCACATGCCCATAGCATCACAGGTACCCAGTCATCTAGCTTTTACAGTCTGGCCATTGTCAAAGTCAATCACATTTTTAAGCTTGCTTATTTTTCCTGCGTCCAACACAACTTTAGAAACTGTTCACTTGCTGCTTAATATACCATATTACTTGACAGGTGTCATTGTCACAAGATCTGACTGCGTATGTTTGACTACCATTAAGTTAACTTTTAATAATAATTCAGTCAAAATCAAGGAGATTATTTTCCTGACTGCTGATGTTTCCAAGTTTAGTTTCCACCACCAGTGTCAAGGTGATTGCTACTTGAATAGTTATTTTTCTTTAGTATATAAGGGAAATCCAATTACAAAGTATATTGATACAACTTTTTAACCAAAAAATCTGATACATTCAGTTGTGACTATAACTATTAATAACAGCAATAGTAAATTGTTTAATAACAGTCAAATGAATTTATATAATTATAGCATAAATATATAGTTGTAGCTTTCGTTACAAAAGTTTTATCTTTTCTGATAATCTGAAAACATTCTTCTATTGCTTAAACTAAAATAAATAAGTGTTGACATCTGCTTTCAGGTTAGAAGTTTCCTGACCACACGCAGTCAAACTGTCACCTGCCCAAATGATTATCCTGAATGATTGACTGATTTGGCCTTCTAACTGTATCCAAATCAGATCTTGTAACGTGAGTCTATGTTCATACGGCCTCATTTATTTCATGTGTATGCCAGCACATATTTCGATTGTTTTCATTGGGAATACACAAAGTAAAGTGACCCAACATGACTCTGTGTTAGTTGGTCACTCGTTGGTTTTCATGGTGGCTATGTAACGGTATATTTCTTCCAAACCTTTCAAGAAAATTGTGTGCAGGTTCCATGTTGCATAAATGATAACAGTTTATTGGGGGTGTTCAGCTTCTAACACAGTTTTTTATTAAAGGGGTTGACCACTTTATATTGTCTTTACTAAGTATGTATATGTCATAGAAATGTGTGTTTTATAAGTTTGTTATATACAGTATATCCCATTGACTAGGGATTGTTTATGTGCACTCCCATCACCACGGATCGATTATGTAATAGAAAAGTGTGTTATGTATATGGTGTAATAGAAAAATGTGTTATATACAATATATCCCAGTGACTACGGATTGTTTATGTATATGCCCCTCACCACAGATCTATTCTGTGTATTCCCGGTCTACAAGCTGGGTTATTCAAGTATCACTAATTCTGGTCATAAACCACTAAAACTATTTATTAGGGGTAAAAGGTTATCTCTCCATGTGGGAAACTTGACATAGAGCATGGAGCTTTATTTACTTCAAAGGAGGATCCGATCTTCACATGTCCATCCTTCCCCCTCATCACCTAATCAGCCAGTCAGGGACAACAAGTTTTCCTAATGAGCTGATGGGCAGCTCTAAAAGCTGAACAGATTGTTTAGGTTATAAAATATGGTTTCAATAGGAAACTGTGTTCACAGTCTGGGGTTCAACCATCAGCTGAGCTGCGTCCCATTCCTTCCTCATCCCAGGACAGAAGGTAGTCTACATTTGTAAATGTTAGGTGTTTTTTGTGTTTTATCCCTTTTATTTTATGACTGTATTGCTCATATAATTGTCACCTTATTGTATCTTTCTTCTTTTCTTCTTGTACCTTTTTCTACTAAAGCTTACAACTTTAAGAAGTGTGGTCCTTGTATGCTCTGAGAATCCATAGCCTCGATTATAGTGTTTAACCCTGTAACTGCTAGAGAGCAGTGTGTTAGTGTTGAACTCTGTGGCTGCAGGAGAGCAGTGTTTGTTTAGTGTCTTAACCCTACAAGCGCTGGTGAGCATTGTTTGTGAGTCCTTGCCCTCCGATTATCGATTTCTCATGGGAAGGTGGTGGCACATATATTTTTGGTGTGTCTGAACTGTGTTGAGGTATGATTTATGCGCAGTTTGCCACCTGAGCAGAAGGTGAGTGCAAATAAGATTGAGTGGAAATAAATTAACTCCTTTACAGTAGCCCACACGTCACATGCAGGTAAATGTGTACATGACAGTATAGGAAATCATAAATTTTTCTAATATACATGTATTAAAAATTCTGCTTCTGTGCCTCTTTTATACCAGTGCAGTAGGCCCTGTAAAAAAAAGGTACAGCCTACATTCCTAACCTTAGTTAATGGCTCCAATGGAGCAAATGTATGTACAAAACAGTCATGTGACCCCAGGTATAAAGGTAACAGTAGTTTACTGAGGAGCAGAACTTATTTTTCTTACTGTTAACTTTATTAACATGAATTTATTATATTAAATAATATGACATTGTCAACAGAGACAGCACTTATAAAAGTAAATCCACGCAGTGAAGAAGTTGCTGGAATAACCATATTAATAATAATTATTCCACCATTTCTTCTATTTAGTTTCCCCATAGATACCATGCAACCTTATAACCAACTGAATGCCAGGAGGTCACATGAGTGATACCATTACTATGGACAGGCAAGTGGGCTTGACCATTTTTTTTCTTAATTTTTAGATACTGGCCTACTGCATAGGTAGAAAAGAAGTAGAGTAGTAGAATTGTTAATACCTGTTTATTAGAAAATTACATATTTCTTACGATATACGTAACAATAAAAGACAATATGAAGTAGACAATCTCTTTAAAGGGGTTTTCTCACTGCAAAGATTAGCTTTCAACATAAACGGACAGTTAAATGAATACTTTTTCTAAATAAATTGGTCAATAGATTTTACTTTAGTCATGAGATAAGAGATATTTTATGTGCTCTGAGTGCACAGAGGCTTCTATGGTAAGAGGGCAGTGAGTGATGACACTCCATGGACGAACAGTGCTTCCAGAGAAAACTAATGATTTCTTAAAGGGGTATTCTCGCTACAATGATCATATCTTTGATTATGGGGACAGTAAAAATAAGCACTTTTGTAATTGATTTGTATTACCTAAGTCACTTAGTATAGTAGATATGAGCTTTTCTGTGCATCTACAACTATTTCTGCAGCTGCTGGTTGGGACACGCCCGCTTTTCTGTGATTGGCTGGCTGACATTTCATTCACCCTGTTGGGACACGCCCCCTGATGGGAAACGTCCCAGACACGCCCTCAGCGCTGTGATTGGCTGCCTGCACACTCTGTGTTTACTCCCCTTTGAGCTGTGAGAAACCAGAAGGGAAACCAACTATCTGAAAGGGCTGCTGTCTCTATACTCCCAGCTCTAAGGTGAATGATCTGGGCAATTACTGACTGTTTAACTCTCCCCTCCCGTCTAGATTCACTCTCCCCTCATATAACACAGTCTTATTTCCTGTGCTCCCTCCATATAACACAGTCTTATGCAGTCTCCTGCCTGATAACAGAGGAGGAGGGGGCAGTGTGCATTATTCAGTTCAGGCTGCGTGTATAACTGTTTATAGCATATCAAGGAGCTTGTGGAGCCTGAGGCGAGAGGCTCTGCAGATATAATAAGCATGCAGGTGGCTGCAGAGCTGTCCTCTCCAGACATCCTTCCCCTTCCACTGCACACACAGAATGATGATGTCACAGCTCTTCAGTGAGGGGAGACACGCCTGCTGAGAGGAGAAACTCGCCCATGGATTTGAAATTGAATCTGATAGAATCAGCTCAAGTGTACCAACGGTTCAAACAACAAATCCCCTTTATCAAGATTTCAGATAAGCAACTGTTTTCAGCCCTGACAGGACAAAATGCGTGGATATGGATATTTGCTATTGATGTCAGTGGAGATGACTAAAATCCTAGTGTAAATCAAGTTCCAAACATTTTTATGTGGTTTTTAATGCGGATCTTCATTCAAAAACACATAGAAATTAATGTGATTTGTTTCTGACTGTAAACAATAGGCAGTACTTTGTGAAATGCTCATGTTGTCCAACGTGGTTTTCAACGGCAGAATCCGGGAGTAAATTCTAATTGTCGTGTGGACGTACCTTTAGCCCCTTAAGGAGCAGCTACTGTGGACATTTAGCAGAAATTAGAGAAGAAGGGTTTTAAACATAAGGCTAACTATTTTAAGCAAGCTTCAAAGTGCATTCACATGTGAACATGGTAATTTATTGTAGCACAGTCTTTTAAACATTTGGGAATGTTGAAATGTCTCACGGGGATGTTCTCTGTCATATTACTCCAACCACTGTTCCCAAAGTTTTTTGCAACCAACAACCTAGACCTCTAGGTGAGAAAGCAGACAGTATACAAGTATACAGGCTACTAACACTCCTTCTACTGGATACAGTTTGCTGGGCCAGCATTTTAATGTGGAAAACAGCACTGTATCAGAACCAGCTGAAGAACCAGAATATTGAGTTAAAGTCTTTCTTGAGTGATTGAAGATCAGGTTTCACTTACGTCTGCAGTTTTAATTTAAAGGTGAACTAAATATATTACTTTTTTATTATTTATAGATTCTCAGTGTTACACTTATTAAAACTGTTTCAAATTCCTTTGGATTTCTGAAAGCTTTTGATTAATGTTTACATACAATTTTGGATGGGAAATGTTTTCAAAATAATTTTTAAGCCACGATGATATCTGTGTCCTGGTTTCTGTTGTCAATGGGAGCCACAACATTGGGTTGTAAGTTTGGTAGGACAGATTTCAGTGGAATGAGGTGATCATAATTTGGCCTATTAAAGTTCTCTGGTTTCCCCGGCAAGAATAGCATCATTCTTGCAATTCCATCTGATGGACTTGCTGATAGACTTTCCAAACAGAGCCTCCGATGTTTCCAAACAGAGCAGAAACTTGTAGTGATTTTTATTTTCTAAACTCATTGAGGGTCCATTAACCCCTTTAAGATGCAGTTAATTTTGGTTTTATTCTTTTATTTTTATTTTTTCCGACTCACATTCCAAAACCCATAACTTTTTTATTTTTCTAACAAAGTAATAAATTAATATCACCAGAAGAAATGTACAATACCCCCTACATTTTAATGTTTAATAAATATTAATACAATTAAATAATCTAATAAACTACAGGACAGCCAGAATTTATATTTGACGCAACACATCCAGTAGTAATCTGATGTAAGAACTTATTTAAGTTTACAGTAATACCATAAAAGTACCCTGAATAGGCTTAAAAAAATGGAATATGGCTCAAGGTCTTGGCCGCAATACATGTACCTGTTCCGACATTTTGCATCTGCAATGAACATGAATAAATATTATAAAAAGTTTACATGGTGAGTGCCACAGACATTAAAGGGGTTGTATCATTACATTAAATGGTCTTCAGAATAAGGGGAGAGTGAAAACAAGCAACTTTGCAATTGGATGTCATTTGCAAAGCTGTCTTGTTTTCACTGTCTTCCTTATTTTCGCTTTCTGTAAACACAGTTCCCCAGTGCCGGTTGGATCCCTCCTCCTTTCATTTCATTGGCTGACGGCTCTACTAATTTACATTCTGTCTGGCCCCCGGTCTTATTCATTCCTGCCTCTCTCACTCAGAATAAGGGACCAGCAACAATTTCACTCTGCAAAGCTAGCAGCTCCACAGTGACACTGCAGCTGCTTCTACAATTAGAAAACAGCAGAATTGTGCCTCCGGGCCTAATGCTGCTGCGTGTAAACATAGAAAGGAGACCGATCTGTGCTGCTCTGGATGAGTTCATAGAAGACTGTATTCAACTGTAACAAACCTCCAGCTGTGACAGGAGAAGAGATCAGTGCTCTGAGTTCATAGAAGACTGTCTAGACTGAATACAGGGTGTGCTATGTAAACAGCTCTTACAAAATAAGACTGCATAGGGAGAGTAACAACACAGTGACATGTGGACTCAGACAGGAGGGGAGAACACAGTGACTCGGGAGCGAGCACGAACAGTGGAGGGGGGGATGATGTCATCCCCCGTCAGTTAAGAAACACCCAGCTGGGAGGGGAAGAAACGCCCCTGGATTTGAAGAACTGAGAAGCTGAGAGTACAATGAAACACACAAACTGATGAATTGATACATCCCCTTTAAGGGGGACATGTCTGAAAACTGTCTTGGTCTAAGACTTTTCTTGTTGCCCATAGCAACCAATCAGAGCGCCCCTTTCATTTTTTCAGAGCTCTATATGAAATGAAAGGGGAACGCTGATTGGTTGCTATGGGCAACAAGAAAAGTCTTAGACCAAGACAGTTTTCAGACATGTTCCCCTAACTCTTTACTTTGTTTTAATCTGTGAATATGTATTATCAAATCCAAGCTGAGTATTCAAGTAATAAAATAATATATTCCCACTAAACTCAGCAGTACGGATATGGAAGAAGTGATGGCGTTGCTTCTCTGTTGGAATAATTTTGTTATTTTTCCAAGTCACATGGCAGCCTTAAATTGGGGGCTGCACAAATTACATTTTTTAATTATACCATTTTTTATACTCTTTAATTGACTGAGAAACCAAACATTATTTGTGGGAGAAGGTAAAAAACATTAAATTCTGCCATTTCTGAAGGTTTAGCTTTTATGCTTAATTTACAGTTTAAATAGGATGTTATCTTTATTATGTGGGTCAGTATGACTATGACCATACCAAATGTATATAATTTCTGGTATTTTTTACTAATTTAAAAAATTAAAAAAAACTTTATTTTTTTTTATATTGCATTGCATAGCCATATTATGACACCCATAACATGACATATATGCTGCAAGTGTATAAAATGGGAATACCCTTTTAAGAAAATTGGAAAGGACTCATTTCTGTCACACCCAATAAAATCAATCAGCTTGATTCTAGAAAAAGTCAAAACACAAAACCCTTGGCTTTACACTGGAAAATCCTTCCAAACACCCCAATCAGACACGCTTCCTGACTTTAATATTTCTCTATTCAAATCAAAAGTGCCAGTAACATTAGTTGTAAGAACTAGGCCATATAACTCGTACAGATTCATGTTTTGATTTTGCCATTACTACCTCATGCGGTGTTCAGCCACATATGCAGGAAGGAGATAAGTGTGTTTGTACATAATAAATGCTGTATCTCCCTTCAATCTATCCGGTATCCTTGCTTTATTACATTGTAGTTCCACAATTTAGATGAATGCAAACATAAGCTTTCATTAGTTACACTGTACAGAAAGGAAGCAGCTTTTTCACATGAGCTCCTATAGAAAAATGTAGGGCATTCCATACAGATGTAGAGATGTAGCAAAGCTTACCTTGACAAGGAACTGATTATGATACCATTGCACAAGACTTTATTTCAACTTTTTCAATGCTTTTCAGTGGCTTTTGTTGTGTCCTGAGTTTAGAGAATTATTTGCAGTAAGTTATCTTTGCAAAACAATTTTTGCTATATCTGTATAACTGTACATGCTGTGGTGTACATAGAACAGTGACACCCATAGCTTTTTCTGGTGCTTCTTGACACAGCTACACTCCTGACTACCTACATGCAGAAGTATTGGTGCACCCATGGCTTTTTTTTGGTGTAGTACATTTTTATCTTCTTATTCAATATAATAGAAATAGCTAAATAGGACACAACGTTATACAGATTCTTACCACCCACTAAAATGGGCACAAGACCAACCTAGAATGGGCTCTCTGTCTCCCAAAGGCAACTAAGACACCATAGTGGTATGTACAACCTTGTGTATATTATCTAAATATACATCTTAAAGAGAAGAAAGGGAAGTGGAAAGTAATTTAATTTATTCAAGAATTAGGCTAGGTCTCCACAGCACAGGATTTTGGTTGTTTTTTCAGCGGATTCAGTATTTTGAATCCGCTGAAAAACCAACCGTAGCCTGTGCTGTGTAGCTTTCAATGGAAAATCCGTACTGTAGTCTACACAGCACATATTTTTTACTGAGGTTTTCCTAACCCGAACATGTTCTATATTCCGCAGAAACTACATTGGATTCCTGCAGCCATAATGTGCTGGGCCACAGGGAATCCGAAAGCGTTTTTTGCGCTTACGGTGCGCCCTGTTCCAGGCGTCGTCGGATTGTGGATGGTTTTTCACTGTGCTGGGTGGACCTAGCCTTAGACAGTTATTACCATAAATACCCACTTCTGAAGATGACAATATGTTGCTCTCCACAGTAGTAACACTTGTACTGGACAATGTGCTGGAAACACTTCCAAGAAATCTGCTGTGTGCATCATGATCTTCAAAGTCAGAAACTCTAGAAGGAGTCTGAGTGAAGGTCAGGGAATGAGAGGCAAAGAAAGGAGAAAAGACTAGCACGCGTAGGCTTTGTGTTTCATAAAGAAAGGTCCATCTGGGATTAGATTGATTGGACTTGTGCTCCACTGCTGGCTTTGTCAGTTACACGCTAGGTTGTAAAAGTAGCGATTTAATGCCAAATTTCTTCATTTTCTTTTTATTTAGAAGGTGCGCATTGTAGTCTTGCCAGTGGTATGTTTTTGTCAGAGTCTATTGTGTTTCTCACTAACCACAGTTAAGTATTTATACCGACTACTGGTAATTTATTACAACATGATATAAAAGGACTCTGCACTAATGTTATGGTACAAATAAATGTACTTATCTTTTAGTTTATTTTTATACTTTTTTTGCCTTATGTGAGCTTATTAATATTCATTTAGGCTACACACATATGCTTTATCTTATAATCCTATATCTAATATTAAAAGGGTTATCCAACAACTACTTGTGCATCTCTAAAATTGGAATATCATGGAAAAGTTAATTTTAGGTCTTTAATTCAAGTCAGATAGAGAAACCCATATATTTTATATACTCATTACACAGAAAAATATATTTCTGGCATTTATTTTCTTTAATGTGCATGATTATGGCTTACAGCTAACAAAGACACAAAATTAAGTTTATCAAAAAAGTAGAATGATGTGAAAAAAGGTCAATATCATTGACTCATGGTGTCAAACGCAAAGGTTTCCTTAGCCTTTAAGTAGTCCCTCAGTCTGGTTCAGTGGCCTACACAATCATGGGGAAGATTGCTAACTTGACAGTTGTCCAGAAGACAGTCATTGACACCCTCGATAAGGAGGGGAAGCCACAAAAGTAAATTGACAAAGAAGCTGGCTGTAACAGGCCATTTTAATGAAAAGTTGTGTGGAAAGAAAAAGTGTGGTAGAAAAAGGTGCATATACAACAGGGATGACCACAGCCTTAAAAGGATTGTCGAAAAAGGTCATTCAAGAATTTGAGAGAGATTGACAAGGAGTGGACTGTGGCTGGAGTCAGTGCTTCAGTCAGTGCTGCCGTCATCACAGACATATCCTTCACATGGGCTACACCTGTCGCTTTCCTTGTGTCAAGCCACTCATGATCCAGAGCCACCATCAGACGCATCTTACTTGGCTTAAGAAGAAATTGGACTGGACTGTGTTCAGTGTCCAAAGCCCTGTTTTCAGATGAAATTAAATTGTGCGTTTCATTTGAAAATCAATGTCCCTGAGGCTGGGGGTAGAGGGGAGAGGAACAATCCAAAATGTTTGAGGATCTAGTGTAAAGTTTCCATAGTCAGTGATTATTTGAGGAGCCATGACATCTGCTGGTCTTGGTCCACTGCCTTATATCAAATTTAAGGTCAGTACAGTCGTATATCAGTAACTATTAGAGCACTTTATGCTTCCCTCTGCTGCTTTATGGAGAGGCTGGTTTCATTTTCCAGCAAAACCTGGCTCCTGCCCACACTGCCAAAAGAACCAATACTCCTGGGCAATGTTGCATGATTAATTTCATTGTTCTATGCCCACAACTCATCAGATCCCTGGAATGCACTGTATAGTGTCTTTCACATCCTCTTCCATTGTATCTTTAGATGCAGTCTCCTCAGCTTTGAAGTAAATTGCTGTGCTTCTCCAAAGGTTCTGGTCCTCCCCTCTAAACAGTTTGTATAGGCTGCTGCTAAGTGACCAAAGGGTCTCTACATAGAGAGTAGAAATATGGATCTGGCAGTGGAAAGAATGATTGAGCATGGGTGTCCAACAGCATTTATCTCAGTAGATGGGCATGCACATTAATGGACAGTTTAAACACCTGGTGGCACCATACTTTTTTGGTAAATGTAATCACTCTTCAATGGATCCATTTTTTAACACAGGTAAAGGGAAAGTAATGTTCATTTATCATGATGTGTACAATAACTATGGTTATTGGTGAACCAACTATTCTAAAATAGATGACATATACCTGAATTACCATGTAACAGGTGAGCAGGTAGTGGACCCACTGGACCACTGCCGGGCTTACTCCGAGGGGGCGTAACTATGTGGCCGTTGACATCTTCACAGAGCCTTAGATGGTAAGGATGGCTTTCCCGACGGCCGCCAGGTGCAGAGCAGTCCCCAGCAGTGGAAGCTGACCAGAAAGGCCAGAAGTGCCAATCTAGGCACCAACAGGATTAGGGACAACGATATAGCAGACTAGGAGTAGATATGTGCAGGTGCAGAACAGACAAAGACAGGACTAAACGGATGCCAAACCGGAAGGTTAAACAGAAGGCAACGTACAAAACAAAGACTGACTGGACACAACACTAAGAACATGAGCAGAGACTAAAGCTAGAACACTGGCTAGGAACTAAAGCATAAACATGGCAAGAACAAAGGCACGGAACATGGCAAGGAAGCTCACGGACAAAGATACAGACAGGCACATGGAAACCAGCATGGAGACTAACCAACAAGACAGCACACACCAGACTACTAACACACATGAGACAAGACACCACCATAACACAACAGCATGCACCTACAACACAACAAGGACCAACAGACTACAACACAACATGAGACTACAACATGCAACAACAGACTACAACACAACATGAGACTACAACATGCAACAACAGACTACAACACAACATGAGACTACAACATGCAACAACAGACTACAACACAACAAGGATCAGGCCGGGAGTGTGGGGAGAAGTAGGCTTATAACCACACAGGTGAAAGGGGATTGGCAGAGGAAGCCCAACCCCGCTGCACACTATGGGAATAAAGGAGTGCAAGATGTGGCCGGCGCCCTCTATAGAGCTACAAGGAATAGGGCAGCAGCCAAGATGGAGGAGCAGCATGGCCAGCACGGGAAAAGCTGCACAACAACCGCAGCGATGGGCAAGCAGCGATGACAGGAGCGTTCACAACGACAGTGGCACCGCAACAGGAACCAGATCTGTGATAGGGACACAGGTATGTCCGCGGTTCACAGCAGAGGTTGCGGTGCAAGGACAGGAACACGGCCATGTCCGCGGCCCAGAACAGAGACCCCGGCACAGACTGTGACACACCATTAAAAATATCTTGAGGCAGCATTAAATTTCAAAGGCAGTACCCTACAATTTAACAAAAGTTGGCTTTCATCTCAACTGTATTTTAAGTAAATTGTTGCTAAGATTTTTTTCATTGATTTGCTTGAACAATAGTGTTCACCTTTGTTCTCTGGACGCATCTAGTTTAAAGAAACCAGCTTACATTACTATGAAAATTAGCTGAGACATTGACTAGTAGATAGAGCACTAGCATGGTAGACCATCAGCTATTGAATTTTATCTCTTTCTGTAATAGGTGTGGTCTATCACTGATATATTTGTGAAATTATGTGTTGTATTAACAACTTTTTATTCAAAGGACAGAACATTTGTATTGCCATGGCCAGAAGACGGAAACATAAATCCAATATACCAAGTTACTGCGTTCTTAACCAGGGCCGTTCCTAGGGGCGGGTGAGGCGGGCGATCGCCCGGGGCGCCGGGGCTCCGCTCACCCGAGGGGGGCGCCGCTCCCCACGCTCGCCCCTTGGAACGGCCCTGGACTCTACCGGCAGCTGCCGGTATAGGGAGGAAGCAGGACGGATCATTACCCTCCTGCCTCCTCCCCTGTATGTATCAGCGCTCAGTCAGAGCGCCGATACATACACAGCAGCATCGCAGGGGGTGCACGGCTTTCACCACGCCCCCTGTGACGCTCAGTCTCGGCTCCCGTCCCAGGAGCTCAGTGTAAGCAGCGTGATGACGTCACGCCGCTTACACTGAATGCTGGCTCCCGGTACCTGGCCGCTGCGGGATCCTGATAAGGTAAGTGAGTTTTTTTATGTTTTATAGGGGCCAAACTGGCTACAGGGGGCCAAACGGGGGGCAACTGGCTACAGGGGGCAACAGGCTACAGGGGCATAACTGGGGGCAACTGGCTACAGGGGGCACAACTGGGGGCAACTGGCTACAGGGGACACAACTGGGGGCAACAGGCTACAGGGGACACAACTGGGGGCAACAGGCTACAGGGGGCACAACTGGGGGCAACAGACTACAGGGGGCACAACTGGGGGCAACTGGCTATAGAGGGCACAACTGGGGCAACTGGCTACAGGGGGCAACAGGCTACAGGGGGGCACCACTGGGGGCAACTGGCTACAGGGGGCACAACTGGGGGCATTGGCTACAGGGGGCACAACTGGGGGCAACAGACTACAGTGGGCACAACTGTGGGCAACAGGCTACGGGGGCACAACTGGGGGCAACAGGCTACGGGGGCACAACTGGGGGCAACTGGCTACAGGAGGCAACAGGCTACAGGGGCATAACTGGGGGCAACTGGCTACAGGGGGCACAACTGGGGGCAACAGGCTACAGGGGGCACAACTGGGGGCAACAGGCTACAGGGGGCACAACTGGGGGCAACTGGCTACAGGGGGCAAAACAGGCTACAGGGGGACAACTGGCTACAGGGGGAAAAACCGGCTACAGGGGGACAACTGGCTACAGGGGGAAAAACAGGCTACAGGGGGAAAAACAGGCTACGGAGGGGAAAAACAGGCTACGGAGGGGGGAACTGGCTACAGGGCGACAACTGGCTACAGGGGGACAACTGGCTACAGGGTGGGGGGAACTGGCTACAGGGGGAAAAACAGGCTACAGGTGGGGGGGAACTGGCTACAGGGGGCAAAACAGGCTACAGGGGGACAACTGGCTACAGGGGGCAAAATAGGCTACAGGGGGCAAAACAGACTACAGGGGGGAAATGGCTACAGGGGGCAACTCGCTACAGGGGGCAAACAGGCTACAGGGTGAAAAACAGGCTACAGGGGGCAAAACTGGCTACAGGGGGCAAAACAGGCTGCAGAGGGACAACTGGCTACAGGGCACAAACTGAATACAGGGGGCAAAACTGGCTAGAGGGGGCAACTGGCTACAGGGGGCAACAGGCTACAGAGGGCAACAGGCTACAGAGGGCAAAACTGGGGGCAACTGGCTACAGGGGGCAAAACAGGCTACAGGGGACAAACTGGCTACAGGGGACAAACTGGGGGCAACTGGCTACAGGGGGCAACAGGCTACAGGGAGCAACTAGCAGGGCTACAGGGGGCAACTTGCTACAGGGGACAACTGACTACAGGGGCAACTATCATGGCTGCTGGGGCTACTATCTGGTTACAGGGTGGTATTACATGGCTACAGGGGCAACTATCTGGCTACAGGGGGCAACTATCATGGCTGATGGGGCTACTGTGTTGTTGCAGGGGGGTATTACATGGCTACAGGGGCAACTATCCGGTGAAGCATTGTGGCGCATTATTTTACGGGGAGGGGGGGAGGGGGGGGTGTAAAATTTCTTCACTTCGCCCTGAGTGCAATTTAGCCTAGGAACGGCCCTGTTCTTAACCCATTGCACATACTTTGTGTATACATGTGCTCCTTATTAGAATCTTAATATGCAACATGTAATGTAACATAGGTCACGCCCTTTACAGCTGTGTATAATGAACTGAAGGTTTTTTGTTTTTCTTACATCAGATTACTATATTACAAATTATTCCTGCAAGCTCTTTGGAGACAGTAAGGCAATGTTCACACGGCTTATTCAAGCCGTAATTGCGGGACGGATTTCGCCTGCAGTTACGGCTTGAATAAGGGGCGCATGTCACTTTCTCCCCCCGCGGCGGATTCGCCGAGCGGGGAGGAGTGACAGGATCCACAGTTCTCTATGAGAACTGTGGATAACCGTAATGATAGGGACGGATTGGAGCCGTACTGCAGCGCAAATACGGCGCGCAGTACGGCTCCAATCCGCGCCCAAATATGCCGTGTGAACATGGCCTAAGCCAGCAAGGAGTCCTAAGGGCTTGTCCTCACGGAACGGGTTTTCGCCTGGTTTTACAGGCAGTTTTCGGTTTTGAAAGCCATCTGTAAACCGGGTGAAAACTTTTAACATGGACCTTAATGGAAAACCCGCGCAGCGGTCCCCACTTCACAGGTTTTCCGCTGGGCGGTTTTTCAGACTGCTGGTGGTCTAAAAAACATTGAGCATGTTCATTCTTCCACCTGGTTTTCAGGCGGAATATGAACATCTCAATGCAAGGGGGGAAGGTTTTCCTCTGCAAACAGCTGAGAAAAGCCGCCCCCCAGCGGCCGTGTGCACGGCCTCAAAACAGTGCAAACACCGGTCGGAAATTCCACTGCACGTGAACGGCCCCTTTGATATCATAACACAGTAGCCAACAGAACTGTTACTATGGCTGTGAATAAAAAAGAACTTTAATGCAGGCTGCAACAGCATAATCAATAGAATATTTTTAAGAAGCAATTTTTTTTGTTTATATAATAATTGTATACGTTAACTGTGCAAGG
This sequence comes from Phyllomedusa bahiana, assembly GCA_025379985.1. NCBI lineage: Eukaryota > Metazoa > Chordata > Amphibia > Anura > Hylidae > Phyllomedusa > Phyllomedusa bahiana. Next base: position 230,495 of record JAODAL010001014.1, on the reverse strand, counting down.
GCTCGTTCACACGGCTGATTCTGGGACGGATTTCAGCCATATTGCGTGCCGTATTGCGCTCCAATACGTCTGAAATCCATCCCAGGCATTACGGTAATTCTCATAGTGAACTATGGATTCCGTCTCCCCTCCCCGTTTGGCGAATACGCCGTGCGGGGAGAAAGTGACATGCACATTATCCCGGCCCCGCTGCACGGCACACGCCGAATCCATCCCGCAATTACAGCGTGAATAAGCCGAGTGAACTTAGCCAAACAGGGTTCAATGGTAAATATTTATTTATCAGAATACATTGTACTGTGTAACCTACAATCATATGTCAGAAATAAATGATAGATTTTTTATGTGTAAAATTTTTCATGAAGTGCTATTGTTTTCGGACAGGTTACATTCTCTTTTCACACACATCTATTTTTGCCATAATTGTCTAACTAAGGGCAGTTTTAAGAAATGATTCTTTGATACGGCCTAGATTATTGCTCACACTATTGTTCCATGGCTCAAGAGACCTTGGATTGAAACAAAAAGGCCTTTGTCTTGACCACAATCTTAGTATAACAACATTTGTATAGCGGAAGCTAGTTGGCATGCAACCAAGCTCTGAGATGCATCTAAGGCTATTGTCTTCTGATACAAGCATTGCCCCTGTTGAGAGTTACAAAGAATATGATTTACTGTGCCACAATGGTTTTCTCCCCTACTGAAGGACAAATCCGTATATAAAAATTTGCATTGTGATAAGTGTACCCTTTTGCATGATTTACATAAGCACAAGACTGCACAAAAAATAGCTACTATTATCAAATTTTGGAATGTTGTTAAATTCTACTAAATAAACGCAAACAAGACTAACTAATAATAATCCTTCTTGATATCACACCAAAATATTCTGCAACACTTAACCATTCAGAGGGTACAAATACAAGCAAAGTCATAGTTTAGACAAGAGAGACGAGGGCTGTGTTTGCAAAAGCTGACAGTAGCTCTTGAAAATTGTCTTTTAGAGAGATTTTCAAGCCGCAAAGATTTTTTACAAACCGTGCCTTCTTTTACAGGCCACACCCCTTTTTTTAAAGACCACCTCTTTCTTGCATGCTACTTCTTACAACTGTAGACTATAATTGCAACTTAAGAAAAGTTCAAAAAAATCATGTTTTTATTTAACAATATCCAAGAGCCTTAAAGGGAACCCGTCAGCTACTTTATGCTGCCCGAACGATGGGCAACATGAAATATCTGCAGCTTAACTGATCCCAAAATGTGGGATTTAGCTCGAAACGCTGCAGCATTCCCAGGTGAAACACCAAGTGAAGTTGTGTAGGGTGCGGGGAGATGAGTCCGATGTGAGGCGTCTCCCTGCCCACTCAGCTTAGCTCACAGCTTTCTCCAATGTTTGTCTATAGGGAGAGAGCTGTCATTTAAAGGGGTTGTCTCACCACAAGGATTGCTTTGTAAGTTAAAGATCTTGCAAAAAACAAGTCTCTTTGCAATATATGTCCATTAACAGTGTCCTACCTATTCTGAGATATCCCCTCTTGTATGGGCTGCATTGGGTCCTCAGGTCGCCATAGCTACAGACCTGTTCAGTCTCCTGATAGGCTGCCAGCACTGGTTGCTATAGCTACAGACCTGGCTTCTACTGCAGCCTACTAGAAGCCAGTAAACACGACCTTGAATTCAAAGTGAAACCAAGAAAACAGGACTGAGGTAAGATGAATCAATGTAGTGAGACAACCCCTTAAAGCTGAGGGTGGCGGGGAGAAGCTTCACATCAGATTTATCTCTCCCGAGCACAGCACTTCTCCCCATACCCAGCACAACTTCACTGGGTGTTTCGGGAAAAAAAACACACGGTTAGGATCGGGTAACCTGCAGCTATCTCATGATGCCCATAGTTTGTACAGTACAGTACAGTAGCTGACAGGTTCTCTTTAATGATTTTGTTTTTCAGTTGATTAGACCTGTATAAAGATAAGTTGATGTTACCGTTGGTAGCCTTTTTGAGGTACATAAGAGTTTTTTATCCACTTTTTTTAGGCTGAATTATCAAAAATAATGCAACCTAGTATGGATTAACTAACATGATCATTTTAAAGATTGGAGTGTTAATTTCTTTTTATTCACTTTTACAAAATAAAGTTTTTATTGATAAAACAGGGGTTTTGTGTTTTGTTTTTTAAATAGTGTCTATCTGCAGTTAACTTTTCTACTTTTTTTTAGTCCCTCTATGGAACTAGACTATGCAATAGCTTGATCACATTTATAATTCATAGCAATGCATTACTGTATCAGTATGTATTTAGGACTGTGCTTCTGTACACGGCAGACCTAGAGGCCATTATTTGCTGTCAAAGAAGCTACACAATCACCCAACCCCACACTCACCCACCTTGATGCCGCGGCCACTATTGGTCATGGCATCTAGGGTGTTAAATGGCTGGAATCAGTAATAGTTCCAATCCTTAGGCTGTGTTCACACGGCTTATTCCCGACGGATTTGTGCGCCGTATTGAGCGCACAAATCCGCCGTGAATAAGGGGCGGGGCGGGGCCGGGAGCGGCGGGGGCGCCGCTCCCGGCCCCATAGACAATGCATTGTTTACGGCGCGTCTGCGCCGTAAATAATGTGCATGTCACTTTCTCCCCCCGCGGCGGATTCGCCGAGCGGGGAGGAGCGACGGATTCCACTGTTCTCAATGAGAGCAGTGGATTACCGTAATTGCTGCCGCGGATTGGCGCCGTACTGAAGCGCAAATCCGGCGCGCAGTACGGCGCCAATACGTGGCAGAATAAGCCGTGTGAACGAGGCCTAAAAGTTGTATTAGGAGGTTGGCTGTAACTTACAGCTGGCTCCTGCTGTAGATGGTGTGGACACAGCCAGGGCCGAGACAACGGGTAGGTGAACATAGGCAACCGCCTGGGTCACCACTTCATCCCAGGCATGAAGGGGGTGCAAGGAGGTATGGAATCGGCTGCATTTTACATTGCCTTATTTGCCTTGGGCACTAGAATATCTTGTCTCATTTCTGGGCACAGTTCCTGAACCTGCAACATTTGATGGTGAAGTGCCTGGCATGTGAAGTATGTGAAGTAACATCAAATTCTGGAGAATTTTGTCGAATGAGTGTAAACAGGAACAGTTAGATTAAGAAATACAAAAGCAACGCATTTAAAGGTAATCATATTGCAAATTACCTGTTCTTTTATACAATAAGTAAATAAATACATGCAGTGACAAACATATGCAATGCAGATTGGGACACAGTTAAGAAGAAGTATGGACAGATGTTTACAGAATTTCATGAATAGATAGCACACGTGTATATACAATATTAACATGTGCAAAATGTAAAGCAAATGAACAAAAGAGAAATCTAAATTAAATCAATATTTGGTGTGTCCACCCTTTGCCTTTAAAACGGCATCTATACTTGTAGGTATTTGCACACAGTTTTTGAAGTAACTCAGCAAGGAGGTTGTTCCTACCATCTTGGAGAACAAATCACAGATCTCCTGTGGCTACAAGCTTGCTCAGATTCTTCTGTTTCTTCATGTAATCCCAGACTGACTGAATAATGTTAAGATCTGTGGGGGCCATATCATTGCTTTCAGGACTTCATATTTATGTTTTTAATGACATTGGCTGTATGGTAAGGTCATTGTTCTGTACTATAATACATTTGGAGCCTATCAGACACCTCTCTGCTGGTAGGTGTCTGATTTGCAGCATTTTTTATACCTGCCTTAGACATTTGCACAGCACTGTAGATAAATAGATAGATAGATAGATAGATAGATAGATAGATAGATACCCTATTTCCCCGAAAATAAGACATGCTGATGTTTGTGATGAAATCACTACAGTATATTAATACATGTTGATGTTTTGTTCAACGATAAATGTGAATTCTTGTTCATGGTAAGATAAGACATCCCCTAAAAAGAAGTCTTAGCTCGTCTTTAGGATCAAAAATTAATATAAGACACTGTCTTGTTTTCGGGGAAACAGGGTAGATAGATAGATAGATAGATAGATAGATAGATAGATAGATAGATACATAGATAGATACATAGATAGATACATAGATACATAGATAGATAAACAGATAGATAGATAGATAGATAGATAGCACATTTAAGGCCATTTCACAACATTGGTATTTTTATATGTCATATAGATAAATTAAGTGTATTTTTTCCAACAAAATCATTTGAATGTAATGTTGGTTGCAGGCATATGTTCCTGAAAACCCTTTTAAACTTGAAGTCAGATCTTTGGAGATTGGGCAGGTGGGACCCCCTATGAGATTTAGAGCATTCAGCTCCAGATGATAGTGGTAGTGGAGGTGTAGTGGAACATGCATGGTCACCTTTCCTTTTCAGATATGAGAATATCTGTAGTTAGAACATTCATACATTTTTAGTGATATTGTCTGGATATGAATGACAATATCATCTCTCAAATTGAAGCCAGGATGCACATTTTTAGTGATTTATAAAAATGCAGAAATCAGTTGTTCTATAAGAAATCAAAAATCAAGCACATGTCTAAAATATCAATTTTTGCTTTTGGTTTCAAATTTCTAATTAAAGGAAATTTATACTGAAATATTTTCCTTTCATATGCACGGAGTATTCATAAATGTAAAATAGCGTTCATGTCAAGTCATAGTTTTTGCTGTTCAGTATTGTTTAGACTTTGTATTAGAAAGCACTTTTATTGTCCATCAATCTTGTTCCAGTGAAGTAAAATTACCTTCCATATGTTAATTTTGGCTTCGTACATACTTGAAGGTTAATATTTTTGAAGAATTATACACCTTTCGTGATCCTATAAGAGATCTAATTGCTTTTCCAGCAGCAGAGGCAGGTTACTTGACGCTAGCTAGCTTTACACACTTGACATGTGGCATCTCTGATTTGTAGTTTTGGGAACAAAACCAATCAGATTTTATTTAGACCTAAAGAAAGACATTACATGCTAGGAAAGAAGCTGCATCACTCATTAAATTTCCTTTCTATTTTCTGGAGATTTGGCACTAGACAATATATTGTTCGATTATACCACTTCATTTGCTGGCTTAGTCATCCACTGCTGTTGTAATTGAACAAAACTAATGGTAAGGAAAGGCAGTTTTATGATATGATTATATTAATGTGCATTGGAAATGAAGAAGTAAAGACTTAAATGCAGAGACATTTGTTTTCTTTCAACTTTAGGAGGTTACTCTTGAACTATCACGGTGCCTGTGTGTCTACATTTTAAAGAACCTTTGTGTTACCAAATAGTTTTATAGCACTTCTAGAATCGGTCTAGGTTTGGATAATCTGGGATTTATAGTCTTTATACCTGAGTTAATATTTATGTAAGGATGAAATTGACTAACTTCTAATAGATTCCTTAACACGTTTACCAGTAGCTGACCGCCCGTTGACTTGAAATTTCCATGTAGTCGGCATTTAAAGTGGTTTTGCCACGATGTAATGTTGACGTGGGATCCTCCAAATTGGGTTTTTAATCACTTTTCTAAATCTATGTGATTACAAAAATTGCAGTCTGAGAGAGCTACAGCCTTCCTTACATGCCCTTGGTTATTTCAAAGCTTCTATTAGATACCACCTGACAAGAGCTGCTGTCTGCTGGCCGGGCTTGCGCAGATCACACTTCTTATCTGATGAGACTGAGCTGCAGAAGTTTTTAAGGCACCGGGTAGCAATATGTTTTCTTTTGTATACAGAATAAACTAGTTGTAGAGTGATTAGATCCCTGCTTTATCTGATGACAGAGAACATGAAGGAGCATTCAAGCTGCTGTGTAGAATAGGTGTTGTCTTTTGTATACAGAACCCACAAGTTATAGTTTGATTATTTGAGTGAACATGTCACAGGATCCCTTATGCAGCTTTGTGCTCTGGCTGTGCACGTCTCTCTCTCTTTCAGCTCCGTGATTTGTTTACATTAGCTTCTTAGCAGATAAGGCTCCTCCTGACAGTGCAGTCTGAGGCTGTGTCTTGCTGTATTGAGAATCCACTCTTGTACTGTTTATTATTTCACTTAAGTTTTGAGACACTCCCTTGGATTCCTCACTCCTCACTGGCCCCCACCCTCTCTCCCCTGCAGCTTCATGACTCAGCGTGATTTGTTGACATTCTGCCTGTGCTACGGAGAGAGGTAAGAAACGTTCGTCTCGGCAAATCCCCTTTAAAGGGGTTGTCTCGCTACAAAGAATAGCTTTCAAATTGTAGGGAACACAAAATAAAGACATTTTCCAAATATATTGCTTTGTTCCTCTGTTTTCCCTAAGGAAATACAAGTGAATTTATGACCTCCCTGGCTATTTCAGTTCCCTCAGTAACCGACCTGTAAACAAATCTCCCCCTGCTGTTTGTTCAATGAGATAACAGTGAGTGAGTCATCACACAGGTCAGGGCAGTGTCCACAGTGTCCATGCTGCCAGGCAGTAAAAAGCTTGATTTATCTCAAGTAAACAGAACTGTAATTAGGGCTTTTGTTAGAGGGATCAGATAAGAAGTCCTATGAGCAGTTTGAGAGGCTAATCTGATCTAATTAGCAACTGAACAGGCATGGAGCTGTACAAGCATGGAGCTTATGCAAATTAGTCAGTCTGAACCAGGAAGTGACAGAGTATTTCATTCATGCATCCTTTGAAACCCTGTAGGGAGACAACTCCTTTAACTCTACAAGGACGTTTTGTCCTTGCAGAGTTTACAGCTACACAATGATTCTACAGTCTCATGGGTAAAGAGCCAGCTGTCAGTGACAGCTAGGCTTTCTAATGAGAAGGCAGGGACGGTTTATTACAGTCCCTGCCTTCCAGATCACTATATATGCAGCACCTGATGTGCACTGTATATACAGATCAGCCATGAGCCTCAGGCTTCTTGCTTTCCATCCCTGACAATTATGTTATCACCACAGTCGGGTAACTGCAGGAGTTGCTGGGTCTTATCAGATCAACTCTGCATTCAGCACTGACATTGGTATTTTTCCTGTTACTGGGTGTCACAGATGTACAGGATGTGGATCCGCTGGATCACCACAAGTGGTGGTATAAGCCACGTCAGGGAGTAGAGTCTTAAGGAGCCTACCGGTCTTCCCAGAGCCTGCCACAAGGCATGTTGGATTTGAGCGGCGGGAGACTCCTGGGTCGCCACCCCTGACGCAATTTGCTTGTAGTGACCCCTGGGATGTAGTGTGGTAGCAAAGCGTCAGGCAAAAGCTTAATCAGGGACAGGCAGAGAGGTCAGAGCAGGCAGCAGGCAACGTAGGCAATAGCAACAGGTAGAAGGTCAGGTACACGGTAAATACAAACACGATCAGTAGCTCTCTCTAGAAAACACAAACGGACTGGAAAAAACAAGGAGATATAATTTCAGCGCCCTGTCTGTTATCCAGTCACTGGTGTGTTGGCTCTTTAAATTTCACAAAGCCAGGATGCATGCCCTAGGGACGGGTACGCACATGCTGGCACACTGCAGAGGATCACAGAGGAGCGAGAGCAGGGAGAGGTGAGTATCCACAGTCCGGGGCACGAGATGCATGAGACCACCTGCGGGCTGACGTGAAGGCTGCATGGCACGACTCCTGACACTTAGGCTAATCAGAGTCTTACTCTTTAATGTTAGTTTAAAAAAAAATCGTATTGTACGCGCGGGGAGATAAGTGACATGTCAATAATTTGCAGCGAACACGTGCCGCGAGTAATGCATGTCTATGGGGCTGACGCCCTCCCACCACACGTCGGGGGAGTACGCACGTATTAGCGCGAGCTCCCGAAACACACAATGTACTGCGGCGCGTACTGTACGCGCCGCAGTACATTGTGCGAACACAACTTTAGAGGGATATTAGTAGTCAAAACTGTAATGTATAAGGCTACAGAGTTAAAGTTTGTCAGTCAGTAATGCAAAAAAGCTTCAGTCTTTCGGATAACAAGGACAGCAGGCAGTAACATCACTCCAGATGGCTGTTAGGGCAAGGGAAGCTTGTGTACACAAACAGAAGCTAAGAACTGCTCTAAGTCTGAAGGGAAGCAAAATCAGCACAGCATTGTATTTGGTAATACTCTTTATCTTTGTCTACATATTTTCAACTAATTAATGAAATGGAAATGCCCCTTTAAACTTTAACGGCCATTTACGACCAAGTTTTACAATGACTCTCTATATGTGAATGAAGTTGTGTTGTAGTTCCATGCACATCCAGTTGCCAAAAGTGCAGCGGTGCAGATTAAAACTCATTCTCAGGATTGATCAGGGTGCTAGCAGTCAACAACACCAGAAAGTATTGGTATATTCTAGCAACGTTCTGGGGGAGCAATATCACTTCGATTTGACTGATTTTATTAACTGGTTGAAAGTCGCTATTTACCAACAAAATTGTGTCACTTTAACGCCAGGGTCACGTGGCTTAAATTGGGCCGTAGGGCGGGCCGTAATTACGCGCCGGCGTGCGCAAATTACGGGCTGAAAACGGCCCAGTCATTACGGTAATCCACAGTTCTCATAGAGAACTATGGATTACGTTTTACGGGGAGATAATTGACATGTGAATTACCAGCGGTGTATACGCGCCGCCGATAATGCAAGTCTATGGGCCGGCGAAGTGTCGGGCCCCGCTTCCGCCCCCGCCCCGCCACCGTCCACACGGCGTAATTGCGGGGCGTAATTACGTCCCGCAGTTAAGCCATGTGAACATAGCCTAAATGTTTAATGAATAATTTATTCCGTATATACTCGAGTATAAGCCGACCCGAGTATAAGCCGAGGTACCTACTTTTGCCACAAAAAACGGGAAAGCTTATTGACTCGAGTATAAGCCTAGGGTGGAAAATGCAGCGGCTACTGGTAAATATAAAAAATAAAAATGGATACCAATAAAATTACATAGGCAGTTTAATGTCCCCCATAGGCAGATATATGTCCCCCATAGGCAGGTATAGGCAGTTTAATGTCCCCCACAGGCAGTTATAGGCAGGTATATGTCCCCCACAGGCAGTTATAGGCAGGTATATGTCCCCCATAGGCAGTTATAGGCAGGTTTATGTCCCCCATAGGCAGTTATATGTCCTTATAGGCAGGTAATAGGCAGGTTATAGGCAGGTATATGTTCTAATAGGTAGGGTATAGGCTGGTATAGGTAGTGTATAGGCTGGTATAGGTAGGGTATAGGTAGGGTATAGGCTACTATAGGCTGGTATAGGCTGGTATAGGCAGGTATAGGCTAGGTATAGGCAGGTAATAGGCAGGTATAGGCTAGGTATAGTCAGGTATAGGCTGGTATAGGCAGGTATAGGCTAGGTATAGTCAGGTATAGGCTAGGTATAGTCAGGTATAGGCTAGGTATAGTCAGGTATAGGCTAGGTATAGTCAGGTATAGGCTAGGTATAGTCAGGTATAGGCTAGGTATAGTCAGGTATAGGCAGGTAATAAAAAAACAAACAAACACTTACCTCACTCCCTCGCCACTCTGCCTCCTCGCTGTACGCCCCCCCGGCCTCCAGCAGTGCCCGTCGCTGTCGGCTGTGCTCAGGATTCTGCTATATGCGCTCCCTGAGGAGTCGCATATAGCAAGTAGTGTCCCTGCCGGCGCACGGGCCATCGCAGCCCCCGAGCGCCGACAGTGACTCGAGTATAAGCCGAGGGGGGATTTTTCAGCACATTTTTTGTGCTGAAAAACTCGGCTTATACTCGAGTATATACGGTATATAGAAAATCTCAGTTACAAGCCTTTATTCTTTTAAACAATTCTATTTGAACCTGTGCTCTACTATGTATATTGTAACTAGAAACATCAGCTTCTAATAATATTATAGCGTAGTTTTAGGCAGTGGGTTCCAGGATTATATTAACCCCTTAAACACCTTGTGTTTTTTTGGTTGACACGTTCATTTTTTTATCCTCGTATTCCAAGAACCAGAACTTTTTTTATTTTTCCACCTACCTAGACATATGAGGGCTTTTATTTTGTGGGACAAGATGTACTTTCTAATGGTGTTATTCACTGTACTATAGAATATACTGTGAAACCGCAACAAAAATTCCAAGTGAGACAAAATGTAAAAAAAAAATATTCTTGCGCCATGTTTGCTTCTTTTTTTTTTATTTTTTTTTTATAGGGCATTCACTATCCGGTGTAAATTACTTGTTCTCTGTATTCTGCAGGTTGATAAACATGTACAGCTGTTTTTATGTTTTGGTACATTAAAAAAATCCAAACATTTTCGATTTTTGTAATTTGCGGCAATGCCATTTTCTGTGACCAATAACTTTTTTGTGCTAATACCTATAGACTTGAGTGAGGGTGCATTTTTTGTGGGCTAAAGTGTACTTTTTATTGGTAGAATTTTGGAATAGATGCGACTTTCTGCATCAATTTTATTCCAATTCTTAGAGGATGTGAAATGACCAAAAAAACGCAATTTTGGTGTTTGGAATTTTTATTCTTCTACGGTGTTAAGCGTATGGAATAAATTGATTTTAATAGATTGGACTTTTTCGGACGCGATATATCAGAAAGGAGGATATTTATCCAAGAGAGTGTGCCAGAGGTATATATTATGTATGACCAGCATTTAAGTGGAGATCAAAATGGTTACATCGTTACATGGTACAGTTCAACAAGTTTATGAAGTTCAACCAAGGGTGGGGAAAAATGTGGATAAAGGGAGGAGGATAGGGAGTTTTTTAAACTTAGTTTCCCATTCTGATGAAGACTTTAAAACCCATAAGGTAAGAACCAATCTGCCCTAAAGGAAGATTTCATTCCTGATCCCAAAGTTGCCATCAGACTGGATCCAGATATTTTATACAGCTACATAAGTATTAATATTATTTAGTAGTAAGTGGTTATCTAAGCCTTTCTTGAAACACTCAACTGTTCCTGCTGTGACCAGCTCCTCAGGCAGGCTCTTCCACTGATTTACAGTTCTCATGGTGAAGAAGGCTTTTCTCCTCTGGAGATTGAATTATTTTTCTCTAGATGAAGGGAATGTCCCCTTGTCTTTTGAAGTGGTTTTACATGAAATAACTTCTCACCATACTTTTGTTTAGGGGCCATTTACTGTACATACTTAATCCCCAGAGACATTAGTTATTTTAGATATTAGATATTTAGTTATTAATTGGACATTATTATTAGTTTTGTTGCTCGTCTTCACACTTTCTCTACTGTAGCTGCATTACATACTTTCTGTAAGCTGAGCCCAGAACTGAACAGCATATTCCAAGTGAGGCCGTACCAATGCTTTATACAGCGGTAATATTACATCCTTGTCCCGCCTCTTTTAATACACCCCAATATCCTGCTAGCCTTAAAGGCAGCTGATTGACACTGCATGCTATTCTGTAATCTATGATCTGCAAGTACACCCAGTTCCTCCTCATCAAACCATTCTCACAGTTTTTACCTCCTGGAACATACAATGCATCAGGTTAGAACTTTACATGTATCCACATTGAACCTCATTTGCCAAGTGGATGCCCAAACATTCAGTGTGTCGAGATCTGCTTGAAATTTATGAGCATCTTAAATAGATTGCGCTACACTACATAGCTTGGTATCATCTGAAAAAATAGAAACAATGCTATAAATCTCCTCCACTATATCATTAATGAATACATGGAATAAAAGAGAACCCAGCACTGAGTCTTGGGGCATACCACTCATGCACCATTCAGAGAAGGAGGCATTTACCACCACTCTATGGGGGTACGATTCGATATGCCAGATTTTAATCCAATTACACACTGTTATTTCTAACTCAGTAGACTTTAATTTACCCAATAGACACTTTTGAGGGACAATGTCAAATGCATTTGCATAGTCTAAAAACACAATATCCACAGCCGCCCCACTGTCCAGACTTCTACTTACCTCTTCATAAAAACAGGTCAGGTTGGTCTGACACCTTCTGTCATTAGTAAAACCATGCTGGCAATCACTTATAATATATTCAGTCACATAATCACGTAAATAATCCCTTATGAGCCCCTCAAACAGTTTTCCCACATAAGATGTTAAACTTACTGGTCTATAATTATCTGGGGGGCAAGAACTAGAGTCCTTTTTGAAGATGGAAATCACATTTGCCTTGCATTAGTCACTTGACACTATACCAGTCACTAGAGAATCTCTATCATATACAGGGGCAAAGAAATAACCGAGCTGAGCTCTTTAAGAACTCTTGGGTGTAAGCCATCTGAGCCTGGAGCCTTGTTCACATTCAGTTTATTTACCTTGGCGTCAACCATTTCTACACTCAACAAATTTATTATGTCAGTTAATGTATTAATAGTACCTCCTTTATTTGCACTGGGCCCGCCCACATCAGTAGTGACCCCCACCCATCACAGCACTGACACCACCTTCATCATCACTGACACTGGCCCCATCACCTTCTTTCTGACTACATGCTCTAAATTTGTTTTCTTGGCACTTATATGTTTAAAGAATTTCATGGGGTTTGTCTTGCTGTCCTTGGCCTCCTGCCTTTCATTTTGTATTTTAGCTGATTTGATCACCCTTTTTCAGATTTTATTAAGCTCTTTGTACTATTTAGAGGTTAATGCTGACCCCTCTGACATATTTTTGAATGTCCTTTTTATTATTTATGCCCTTTTAACAGAAGGTGGAAGCCATATTGGATTTAATTTTAATCGACACACGTTGTTACCAATAGGAATACAGTTTGCTATATCTGTAGGAGTATAATTAAAACCCTCCTATTTGGCATCTACATCATTATTTGATAGTAGCTGCTCCCAGTCTATGTCCTGTACTGTAGCCCTCAATAGGACGAAATTGGCCTTTTTAAAATTAAATGTTTTTGCCCTCCCGTTCTGTGTTTCTTTTTTCCAGTTTAAACTAAAATGAATTATATTGTGGTCACTGTTACCAAGGTTTTCAGAAACAGTGACCGCTCCAACAAGTTCTGTTAGAAAATACCAGATCCAACAGAGCATCACTTCTAGTGGATCCTCCACAAACTGCCCTATAAAATTATCCAGTAACAGGTTGAGGAACTTTTTCTCCTTTGCAGTTGATGCGGAACCGTGACCCCGGTCAATCTCTGGGTAATTAAAGTTGCCCATTATCCCCACTGTAACCAACTGTGCTGCCCGCACCATTTGTTTAGGCAGCTGATCCTCTATCTCCATAGTGATGTTCTGGGGTCTATAGATTACACGAAAAATATTTTTTTTCTGTGTAAGCCCCCCTCTTTTATTTCCACCCACAAAGTTTCAACATCTTCCTCATCTTCACACACTATTGGTTTATAGTGTTGATAGTATTTCTGCACATCAAGGTGAAGTTGCTTCTGCCTTTGTGTACTAATATGATTATTATAATTATTATTTATTTTAAAGCAACATTAATTCCAAGGTACTGTACATTCAAGGGGGGGTTATATTCATAACATAGATCCAGACAAAAAACATTAAAGGGCTAACAACTGGTACAGAGGGAATGAGGACCCTGCCTGTGAGGGCTTACAACCTGCTAGGGAGGATGAAAGATACAGAAGTTGAGGGGCAGACATGTTTGTATGGTGCTGTAGTGGCATTAGGGTTATTGTAAATTGTAGAACAGAGAAGAAGGTCCTGTGAGGAGTGGATATTGCGTGAGGGGAAGTATCTGGAGATTAAGGCAGAGATGTATGGAGGGGAGAGGTTATGGAGAGCCTTGTTTGTCATGGTTAGTAACTTGAATTGAATTCACTAGGCAAGGGTTTGCCAGTGTAGAGATTGGGAGAAGGGAGAGGCAGAGGAGTAGCAAGGAGATAGGTAGATAAGACGGGCAGCAGAGTGGTGGATGGATTGAAGGGGAGCAAGAGTACTAGACGGGAAGTCACAGAGAAGGCTGTTTGCAGTAGTCTAGGTAGGAGATGACAAGGGCATGGACCAGCATTTTTGCAGTATTGAAGTTAAGGCATGAGCGAATTGGAAAAATATTTTCAGGTAATGACAGCAGGCCGAGGTAAGGACTTGAATGTGTGGCTTGAAGAATACAAAGAATCAAAGGTTATCTCAAGGCAGCAGACTTGCAGGAACAGTGAAAGTATAGAACCATTTACTGGGATATATAGATCAGGTGGAGGGACAGATTGGGATGGTAAAAGGCAATGAATTCAGCTTTCTCCACATTTAGTTTTAGGAGGCAGGAGGAGAAGAAAGAGGATATGAAAGATAGACAGTCTGGGGTCCTGGAGAGTGAAGAGTTAACTTCTGGACCGAAGGTGTAAAGTTGGGTATAGTCAGCATATAGGTAGTACTTAAAGCCATGTGATGCTATGAGTTAACCCAGGCCAGGAGTGTAGATAGAGAAGAGTAGAGGACCCAGGACTGAAGGACACCAACAGTGAGAGAGGGCAAGAGAAGGGGGTGGTGCATTATTGAGATGTTAGACGTCCAACACATGGAATTTTATCATATTAGACACTAAAATCTAACTGGAGCCCCCAGACTCTTTTACGGAACATTTAGCCCCATCCACCTTGTATCTTCAGGAACAAACAGAAGCTTGAAGGCCTCCAAGTCGACAATAATTAGATCGATTAAGAAACCAATGAATTTCAGAATTGCATTTATATTGCAGGATAGGGATCCTCTGTCTTTTGTCAAGGCCACTTCCACTCATATGTGTACTTTATTCTACAATCATCAACCACTTCAGTATGGATTCTCAGATTTTGTAGGCTTTGGGTGCTCTCTCCTGAATATTCTTGGCTAAAAGTGACTTCCATATGGGCTGATTCCTTGCCAAATCTCCAAAGCTGTGCTGCTGGTGGGACACAAAAAGTGTTAATTTCTAACATTAATCTGTTTTCCCTTAGTTCTAAGAACAACACTTCACCCTAGCTAGCTTAATAAAACACATGCAGAGGGGGGGAGTTATGTCCCTTTATAGAGTTAGGAGGTTCCAGATAATTATTGACTAATTTGATTACATTTTATGTGCAATATGTTCTTCAAATGCACAAGGGTATTGTTGTGCTGCTGTTAGGACTAAGGGAAAATATATCAGCCCTTCTTGCTTTCTCAACTTTCTAACTTAAAGCTATGACTTTTAGTTGACTTGTGATATAAACGACAGAAAAAATGCAAGAAGTATTTGTTAAAGCAGGTAATCTAGGACAATAGCTTGCATGCTCTCCTTGTGTGTGAAGCATAGTAGCTATGTTGGTTTTGCCCAATGGTGGTCTGTCAGGACATGTAGAGGTCCTAATATGAAGATACAGAAGAATACAATATCACAAGATTCCAATGAACTGAGAAGTTAACGTAGAGACTTAGTAACATGTATACAAAAAACATCCAGTTTTTGTGGCCAATACTGTACATAAGCTATTCTTGCAAGCTGTATGAAAATACTTCACATGTAAGATTGCAGAGATCACTTGCCACTAGATGCAAGCCAAACATGCATGAGAATGAGGAGGGTGGTGCTTGCGGCCGTCCTCTCCATTCACTTCTGTGGGAGCTTTCGAATACAGCTGAGCACACTCACTTGGCTATATTCAGGAGCTCCCATAGAAATGAACGGAGAACACGGCTGCAAACACCACCCTCCTCATTCTCATGTACAGTCGGCTAGCATCTGGCTGAGAGTGATCTGTGGATTGCATTTTACCTTGTGGTATTTTACCTTTAATAACAAAAACTAACCATATTATAGATACACTTTTTGTAGCTCTGTCCACTAAAGGGTTATTTTTCTGTTTATAAGGGGCTATTGTTGACTGTTATTGGTTAAAAGTGAGTGGGAACTAGAGCTGGGATCACACTCAGATAAGCAATGGACCTCTATTTTCACCTTACTCCTTTACGTTTTCTTATGGAATCTCAATTTACTCAACTGGTTTTGATTCATAGAGTATATAAATCTCCAGCTGTTGTATTCAAAATTGGGGTGCATTCTGATTCTAACTGTCCTTGGTGTGGCATGGTGGATGCACATATCATACATATGTTTTGAGAGTGCTCTGCGATTGGTCAATTTTAGACTGCTGTATAGATATTCATAGGTATATCCTATGGAGCTGATAATCCAAAGTATGTATTTTAGGTCTTCTAAAAGAGGACTTTGTGGTACCTTAGGCAAGAGCTTTAGGCATCTCCCAGATGCTGTTGCAGGCCTAGAAGCTCTTGGCTTATCATCGGATCCAGTCTTCCCTTCTCAATCTTACTGACTATATTAACAAACAAACTCTATTATTCATCTAGAAATAAGGATCTACTGAATATGAGAAGTGTGTTTGAAGAAATATGGGTCCCATGGCTGGACTTACCTACACATACACTTCTGTGGGGTCATGTAGTATTAGCTTAGGCATCTGCTACCCCTCTGTTTTATCTGCAACTATATCTATGTTATACGTCTGCGGTTTGCTTAGGACCTGAACCGAGGGGTGTGGGTGGGGAAGTTTGTATGGGGTTTGTATTCTATTCCTGGACTTATTCTATCATTTTACAGTGATATTTTGTGTATTGTGAACATTTCTTATGTGTTTTGTATTAATGTCTGTTTTGTTTCAGTAGAAATTATCTGATTTTTTTTTTTAAAAAAGATCACATTTAAAACTTCTGATAATTGTAGGGGTAGGTTTAAACAGAAATCTGGTGATGTGTGAAATGCACAATTTTGCTTTCAAACGGTGTTGTCTGACAATGGCAGTGACCACTGCAGCCAAACAGCGGCTGCGGCAGTGACGGTGCGACTGCCAGGTCCAGAAGTAAACCGGAGACCCAACAAAAGCACTGTCAATGGCAGCACTGGAACGGAGGAGGGAGATACATATGTGATTTTTCATTTCCTTACAGGCTCATCTACTTCAGCAGTAGATAAAACTTTCTTTGTAATAAGATTCTTATTTGAATGACATAGACATAATTGTGAATGATGAATTATGTGTATTAATATGCATAGTTGTATCTTGTATTATATGATAAACTATCCTCATTTTACCTCACAAAATTGTACATTAATATTAAAAAAACAGTAACTATAGCTGGAGAAAATATTACAAATATATTTCGGTCTAGTATTTTTAAATGGCATACTTAATCAGTTAAGCTTTGGTAATCAGCTTTTTTATATGATCTTAATTTGATCTTTTAAAGACTAAAACTTTATTTTAATTAAAGTACCTGTAAAAAATGCAATTAAATATGTGTAATTAAGTATAATGAAAATGCTGATTCCTGGCGATCTTCCAAGAGGTTGATTTATGAACACATCCATATTAAAGTCTCTGCAAAGAAATATATGCTGTTAATCAGTTTTATTCATGAGAATATAGCCTGTAAATTGCATGCCTGAAGGGATTATTCTCTGTGGGTAACAATTAAGCAGAAATCTATTAAGAACTCCAGATACTTCATTTAGAAAACTGTATGGCAATAGCATGTGATACTATTTCAGGAGTCTCAAACTCAGCCAGGTAAGTGGGCTGCATGTAGAAAAAATTGTATGTATTATACCAATTGTCACTCGTCAAGCTCTGTCTGGTAGGCCAACATCACAGACATACCGGAGGCCATTGTTAGGCCTTCAGCTGTCATGTTAACCATCAGCACCCCATTGTGGGATGGGAGAGTGCCAATAGCTGCACCTCTCCCTCTGACAAATCCCTTACATGCTGCAGTCACTATTGCCTATGGCATCAAAGGGGTTTAATGGCCAGGATTGGAGCAGGACCTGGGAATCTTTTAAGATATCTTGAAAACTCCGGAACCCCACGAGCCATAGATGACAGCCTCAAAGGCCACATCCTGCCCACCACGGGACGTGTGTTTTAGATCTTTGTACTACATAGTGCCTCCTTGAAACACTGTTTGTCCATTTCTATCTATCTATATGTCTATCTATCTATCTGTCTCTCTCTTTCTATCTATCTAAATCAAAGAAAGAATGGCAGCACTCCAGGCATCATAAAGTTCAAAACCAAAAAAGTGACTTTATTCCCACATGTTCCAAGACCTATCTATCTATCTATCTATCTATCTATCTATCTATCTATCTATCTATCTACCTATCTATCCATCTACGTCTGTGTACTTATCTATCTTTTTATCCATCCATCTATCTGTTTTACTATATCTCTAAATTCCTTTTAGCACGGAGGAAGTGAAGGGCCATAGTAATTCAAGTCTCCTTCTTCTTGTATTTACACTGCGGTGTATGGTATATCCTAAGTTGATCAGTTTTCACCTTGGTTGGTCACTGGGGATACACTTTGCCAGCTCGTTCAAATATAACCAGACTGTCTTAGCCAGTCACACCAATTTATCTTTTTAAATCTTTATGTAAGATTTATGCTGTTTTAGGATTAGGAGTAACATTTTAGTATTTCGGGGCTCCTTTTATTGCCATCAGTGCATGGTATTGTCTTTCACTTTCAGTCTACGGCTAGGTCTACAGAGCACAGGATTTTGGTTAGTTTTTCAGCGGATTCAAAGTACTGAATCTGCTGAAAAACCGAATGTACCCAGCGCTGTGTAGCCGTCACTAGAAAATCTGTACTGTAGTCTGTACAGCACAGATTTTCTACTGATGTTTTCCTAAAACGAGAACTGACCGGTGAAATATAGAGCATGTTCTACCTTCCGTGGAACTGATGTAGGATTCCCGCAGCCCCAATGTAGTGGGCCACCTGGAATCCGAAATCTGACTACCGGTTGTTGCTAAAAAAGAAAAATGGTGGTGCAGTGCGGTCCAGCAAAGTAAAAATGCCGTCGGCATTCAATTTGCTGTTTGGATTTAGCCCTATGGTTCTGATGTTAGTTATAGTTCACAATTATTGTATTCTACTCCTGTACTCATTCTATCATTGTACAATGATATTTTGTATATTATTAACATTTCTTTTGTGTTAATGTCTGTTTTGCTTCAGTAAAAATTATCAGATTTTTTAAAAACAAATCCCGTTCACAATTACACATACTGTAGATAGTTGCAATTCATTATTTCCAGTAGTTGTACCTACAATAACATGCTATTATATTTAGCACCTGGTGGTGGACCATGAGAATGTAGCGTCCATATCTTTCAGTCGCTACAATGTGTTTGAATAGTCTCTTTTTATTGTGTATATAGATATACATTGCTGAGAATGTTCACTACTTTGAAGCTGATAATTCTTCCTTTCTGTAAATGCACCGGTCGTCAAGACACTGAATTGTGAGTATAGTATTTGGACAGATCCTAATATAAAGTGGGCTTATTATAATGCTGTTTCATTTTATACCATTCCCTGAGAAATTCCAGGGAGTTTGCGTTGGCTATATGTGCTTGTTTTTTTAGGCATGCATTTATAGTTGTTTTTATAACAACATTTATCCTAATTCTACAGTCTGAGCATTGGCCCCTTAAAGTTGGCTTTCATCATTATAACGTCTTTATGCTGTGTTCGGAGCTGTAAACTTTTTTAATTTGTAAAACCAAGTGTGATATTTGGCCATGAGCAAAATCTCCAGCTTTATATCAGTAAAATGTGAGTGGACCTGATTCTTTTCTCCAAACAGACATTTATATGGCTTGCTCTCCTTCGGCCTTAAAATACCTGTGTGTTGTGTGCCAAAGAGTGACAGTCTTGGCATTGCCTATGCTTTGTTTATGCCTTACCCGTTTTATTATTCAGCTCATCTTATGAGGTTTTACAGTTCTCAGACCTTCTCATGTTAGAAGAGGCAGGGATCAGCAATCACCATACTGGATCCATAGCCCAGGCGCAGTTATTTACTGACAGCTGTACTCTGCCTGGCATCCACGTTTATGTCTGACTTCATACAGATTATTCACACCAGGTGTTTTTCTTAGTAAATATGTCTTTTTCTTCTTTTTGTATCGGTGCTTCTGATACATAGGATTTCCCTACCACTATGCAAAGCATTATATTTTTATAAAAATCTGACAGAAATAACTAAGACCCCATGCTGTAGAGAAAGCATAGACTGCACCCTATGCAGTATAAGCCAATTAGCTTTTTATTTTATAGGCCTTTATTCAGTTTTTATATATCATATCATAACATAATATGTTATATTATGTAAATATGAACATGACCACCCATCTTCCACCTACACCCAGTACAAGGGCAATAGGCAAAAAGACAAAGACATTATCAAATATATAAGGAACCCTTTTACATTCAGTTTATTACATTTTTCCAGACATTTTAAATCCCAAAGGTCCTTTATTAGATTTTCCAAAATTGGATTGCTAGTGGACTTTTTGCCATGCAAATTAACATCTCTCATAGTCTCCTATTATTAAGCCTTTAAGACTTCCCATACAATAGTCTCCAGGTCCCTGAGTTTCCAGTTTGGACCTAAGAATACAGTTAAAGAGATCTAGCATTTTTCTTACATAATTTTTTTTTCATTTTTGGTTAACGTGCAACATTCCAATTATTCCGTGCTGGGGATAAGCCATAGAGCATCCAGAAGCATAAATATAACACCTACCATCTAATGACAGGAAACAAAAACAGCAACAGACAGTAAACAGCAATAAAAAAATCATATCGCCATACAGTAGTGCTTGAAAGTTTGTGAACCCTTCAGAATTTTCTATATTCCTGCATAAATTTGCCCTTAAACTACATCAGTCCTAAAAGTAGATAAATGGGACCAAAATATTAACCTTGGTAGTTTATTTATTGAGGGAAATGATCGAGTATATCACATATCTGTCAGTGACAAAAGTATGTGAACCTTTGCTTTCAGTAGCTTAAATGAACCCTTTGTGCAGCAATATCTGGATCCAAACATTTCTGGTAATTATTAATTAGTCCTGCACATCAGCTTCAAGATGTTTTAGTCCATTTTTCCATACAAAACAGCTTCAGTTCTGATATGTTTTTCGGGTTCCTCCCATGAACTGCTCGCTTCCACCGCATTTACTTCCACCATTCTACAACATTTTTATTAGATTAAAATTGGGACTTTGACTTTCTAAAACTTTAACTCTTTTCTTCTTTAACCATTCTTTGGTAGAATGACCTGTGTGCTAAGGATCATTGTTTTGCTGCCTAACCCGTATTTTGAGTTTAAAGGGGCTGTCTCATCTCACAGTTTCATAGGATGCATGAATGAAATAATGCTGCTTTGCTCTATCACTTCCTGCTCAAGCTGTCTGTAATTAGCATATGAGCTCCATGTATTCAGACTTCTCTATTTATTATGTTTATTAGCCTAGATTAGCTAAATTACCTTGTACCAGGACAGGAGAAGCTGCTGTGCTAATGTAAACAGTAGAGTAATTACTGTCTTTTGTCTGAAAGATCAGATAACACGCAAGCTCTCAGGGCTGTGATGTCACTCCCTGCTATCAGATAGAACAAACAGCAGGTGAAAAGGAGTACACAGGTTGGTTACTTGGGAAACCTGAGAGCCCTCAGAAGGTGATAAAATCATTTGTAGCTCCTTAACAAAAAAGATGAACAAAGTAATATATTTGGAAAATGTCTTCATTTAGTGTTCCCTACATTTTGAAAACTAATCTTTGTAGTGAGACAACCCCTTTAAGCTCATGGCTAAATGTCCTGAAATTTCTGGTATAGTGGCTGGTATAGTTCAGAATTATTATTTTTTTTTCATTAAGGGTGGACCCAGATGCAGCAAAAACAGCCCAAACCATAAAACTATCACCACATGTCACACATGGTAGGAATTCACTGTTTTCCATTCTCCTATTCGAACGCTTCTCACTTACACCATAACCATACATTTATTCTTTCAAACTTAATTGTGCCTATCAATTTTCTTCCATTCACATTTTTTAATAATATGTATTATTTTTCTTTTCAATCCCATGGTATAAAACATAACAAATAGTTGTTTGGGCAGCTCACCTGATCCTAATCACAATTCAGCCAGAGGAGACCTGATGCAGCAGAGCCAGAACTTGAAGCGAAGCCAAGTAGAAACGAACACCATCAGCTTCCAATCCCATGGAAATATTCAATATAAAACACTATGATTATAAATATGACATTAAAAGTCGTACATGGTCCACAGCAAACAGGAATTAACACTAGACCTTATGTGGTATGTTAAAGCAAACTCATGGAAAATTTACGGCTTTTAATTTCATATTAATAATGATAGTGTTTTATATTGAATATTTCCTCTGGATTGGAAGCTGATGGTGTTCATTTCTACCAGGGTATAAAACTCCCACTATAGCAAGCAATTGAGACTGAAATCACCATCTCCAGTTACATTGAAGGGGTTGTCCAGTTAGTACCAAAATTAAGTAATAAGCTTCTGCAACCCAGTAAAACTAAAAAAGCCTATACTCACCTTCCTGCGCGCCTGCCTTGGTCTTCTGTTTACCTTTGCTCTCCAACGAATGGAACATCACCCCTGCAGTTGCTGATCGGCTGCAGTGGTCTCATGCCTCTTCCTAGGGCGAGTTCACATGGCGGGCTTGGGCGCTGATTCTGGGTGCAGAATCCACTTCCAGAGTCAGTGTCCAAACTGACTGTAAAGCGCTTAACACTATACCCTTTGTAAAATCAGTGTCGTCGTTCAGACGACGCTGATTTTACACGAGTATTATCGGTGCCAGTAACAGGCAGGTATGAAAGACAGGAATTCGCCTCGGGCAGTCTGGGTCATTTTCTTGCTGAAATTACGTGCTGACAAGCGTGGAATTTTCAACGAAGAAACAACGCCATCATATGAGACTTCCTTTACTATTCCAAAGGGAAACAGAAGACCGGGGAGACTCAGTGCTAGAAGGGAGAAACAGAGGAAGGTGAGTATAGGGTTTTTTATTTTATTGGGCTGCAGTAGCTCAGAATTAAATTTAGGTAAGACCTGGACAACCCCTTTATCTAAAAGGTATGTGTCCATAATAGGGTATCAAAGTAAGCGGTATAAATAAAGATGGCTTCAGTTATTAGCTAACAGCGGGTTTACACACAATGATTTTCACCTTACAACTACATCACAGAGTGTCTGTGTAGTAAGCAGCAGTCAGTACTCTGTGAACTACTATAAAGAATAGATCATGGCCTACTCCATCAAGAGATTCTTTCAATTTTGTGGTTCTACGGTACATCATGGCATCTGTTGATATACCTTGTTAATAGGATTAACAGTATGAGAAAATAAGTTATTTTCCTGAAAAAAACCTTCAACATCATACAACCCCTTTGAGTGATCCATGTAGAAAAATTAGTTTTTTTGGGAACATGTATTTATAGAAGATAAGGAGAGAGAGCCATTAAGATGTTCACTTGCAATGAATTTGTGTGATAATACAAGAATAATAAATCAATTCATGTTTTATAACACATCATCCTTAAACCACTATAGTGTCTCTTCCCGATTGTAAAGGGCATCTGTGATACCTCTCTTGGATGTCAGAGTTGTTTCTCATTATAATGGACATAAAACTATTTTATGGCATGCTTTACTCCTGCTACATGGCACTGATCCGTCTCTAATTACCTTTTGAATCTCAAATACTTGCAGATGATTGTAGGGCAAAATTGGTTAACCAAAAATTTTCTGTTAACTTAACGTCACCTATAAATCAGTACAAATTCTCCTGTCAGCAATAATATGGCGCCTTAGTAGAGTCTAGAGGTTCACGTTGGGAGGTAATCTCATGAAAATATTTCAAGACATAATAATGGGAATTGAAAAACCAACTTTATAGCACTCCACATTCATATACACAAGGACTACAGATTTTATGTGTATCAGACTCCCCTCACCACAATGTTTCTTTTTTTCATTTTTCCTTTTATGTGATTACTAGTTAAGTCCTAAGTTGGCATGTTCACAATAAATGTTGGAGTGGGGGGATTCTTTATATGAAAGAATATTACAAGCACTATAAGTATTAGTTGCATGTATGTAAGTATGACTTCTTGTTGAGATTTAAAAACTATACCTGTGGTTTTCCTGCATTCTAATGGGAATTGTTAATTAAGCTTTTGTATTTGCAAGTATGAGGAGTAAGGGATACTGGTGTTGAGCACATTGAGAGTGCTGGACAGCCCATCTGATCCAATAGTATGGGGAGTATAGGATGTCAATACTGGAGTTAAGCACATTGAGAGTGCTGGATAGTCCACCTGATCCAATAGTATGGTGAGTATGGGATGTCAGCACTGGTGTTGAGCACATTGAGAGTGCTGAACAGCTCATCTGATCCAATGGTATGGGGAGTATGGGATGTCAGTACTGGTGTTGAGCACATTGAGAGTGCTGGACAGCTTGCCTGATTGAATAGTAAGGGGAGTATGGGATGTCAGTACTGGTGTTGAGCACATTGAGAGTGCTGGACAGCTTGCCTGATTGAATAGTAAGGGGAGTATGGGATGTCAATACTGGTGTTGAGCACATTGAGAGTGCTGGACAGCCCATCTGATCCAATAGTATGGGGCGTATGGGATGTCAGTATTGGTGTTGAGCACATTGAGAGTGCTGGACAGCCCATCTGATCCAATAGTATGGGGAGTATGGGATGTCAATACTGGAGTTAAGCACATTGAGAGTGCTGGATAGTCCACCTGATCCAATAGTATGGTGAGTATGGGATGTCAGCACTGGTGTTGAGCACATTGAGAGTGCTGGACAGTCCTCCTGATCGAATAGTATGGGGCGTATGGGATGTCAGTATTGGTGTTGAGCACATTGAGAGTGCTGGACAGCTTGCCTGATTGAATAGTATGGGGAGTATGGGATGTCAGCACTGGTGTTGAGCACATTGAGAGTGCTGGACAGTCCTCCTGATCGAATAGTATGGGGCGTATGGGATGTCATTACTGGTGTTGAGCACATTGAGAGTGCTGGACAGCTTGCCTGATCCAATAGTATGGGGAGTATGGTATGTCAGTATTGGTGTTGAGCACGTTGAGAGTGCTGGACAGCTTGCCTGATTGAATAGTATGGGGAGTATGGGATGTCAGTATTGGTGTTGAGCACATTGAGAGTGCTGGACAGCTTGCCTGATTGAATAGTATGGGGAGTATGGGATATCAATATTGGTGTTGAGCACATTGGGAGTGCTGGACAGCCCGTCAATTGCCGTAAAAAACTGTTAATAAAGTACTGACATGAATACAGCCTTAGTGGGGGATTTCCTCAGTATCCCCAAAGTACACCAATTTCAAATAACCAAAGGCTCGTCAAGAAGATTAGTTACAAATATTTCACTTATATTGTAAAGCGCATGGAGCATGTATACATGACTATTGTGCTGACATACATGATGTTTGAAAAAGGAAATAGGTTTTTCAAAAACGTCACTGCTGCTGTCTGGCGGCATGAGCTAGTCGCTCACTTCTTGTCAGCTCTGAATTTGGATTATCCATTTCATGGAAATACAACCATAAAGGTATGCTTTATGCATGCAGATAAGTACTGATTTTAACAATTTGTTGTCACTGTGATGGAGTATGTCGGCACAATTGTCATGTACACATGCACCATGCGCTTTACAATATAAGTGAAATATTTGCAACTAATCTTCGTGTCAAGCCTTTGGTTATTTGAAATTGGTGCTGGACAGCCCACCTGATCAAATAGTATGGGCTGTCCATCAACGCCAGCATGGAGCACTATACAAACCTGTATGATTGATACCCTGTGTAAGTATTATATATATATGGAAGTATGATATATGAAGGCAACAACTCTTTTCATGCATTGTAGGTGTGAGAGGTTTTCTTATTTTTTTTTTTAATAAATTAACTTTTATTGTCACAATTATTTTAATAACAATCAGAACCCAGCCTCCACCCTAACGCAATACCCACTCTCCACAAAAAAATACAGTTACAGTACCCATGCAAAAACAAGACCTTTACATTTTAGTCACCCAAAGAATAAAAACAAAAAAAATTCTCTATTTTTATAGCCATTGATCACTACAGATTCTAACAGACCAGTATTCCACAGTATCTCTACATCTCTACCCTAAAAACAGAGTTTGAACCCCACATCTTACATTAGTTATTGTTTCTCTGGAACAATTCTGTCCACAACAAGATTAACTATTCCTGGACTATCAAGCCAATAAGCCCACAATTTTTCAAATTTCAAAACCATATCCTTTTCAGATATATCCATTTTTCTAGTAGGATCAACCAATTTACCTTATTCACATACTCTATAAATGTAAAAGGGTTTTCATTCATCTATTTTGTGGTAACACCTTTCTAGCCATAAATACAACTCTAGCAGCTGCAATTTTTTTCTTTTTGTAAGTTTAAATCTTCTAAATGTCCTAGACTACAGGTCAACAAGGTATTTTCAACAGAGATAGAAAATACTTTATTTATACATTGAAGTACCACCAGTATTGTACTAATTTGAGACAATGACTCAGGATATATAATAGGTTATATAATAAACTAGCTGGGTTTATTTTGCATCTGTTACACAGCGGAGAATCTCTTATATCTATTTTTAAGAACTGCGCAGTTCGATATACTGTATCCTGTGTATAAGATATACATGGTAGAGGCAATGTTGTTCACTTTTTGAAAACTTTGGTGTGATCTGCAAGATTTCATCCCATACTCCATTTTCAATAAGACCAATATTACCCTCCCAACGAGATCTAGATTGGTCTGCATATTAGTACTTTGCATCTGTGGAACATTTCCTATATACGGTAGTATTGTGGCTTCTTTATATCCTGTTAGGAATTGGTTCTTAACCTTCTTGAGGACCAGTAAGTATACCTTTAATTCTCTGTGATTTAGACTGAATTTAGTCTTATTTTGTTCTTGTTTTTTTACAAAGCAATACCCAATGCCGTTGAAATGTAACCTGATGCTTCCCAAATATTGGCCCGTTTGCAGTCCAATTCTACCTTCCCAGTATGAGCATGCAGTGATCACTACCAGTTACTAAGTAGTGAATTCATTAACCCCTTCAGGACATTGGCCCTAAGCTTACGTCCTGGTGATCGTGTGAACTGTAAAATAGAGTTCGCACGATCGCTACGGTATGTCAGCTGTACATTACAGCTGACATCCCGCAGCATCGAACCTGACCGGAGATTCCCCTACGGGGGGCCGTGGAAGAGGGAAGGCGAACAACCCCTTACCTGGCATGATCTGTCTCAGCTAAGGGAAAGAGGGGGAAAGGTTGCTCCCCCGATCTCCAGCGCAGCAGCCTCAATATAATTGCAGCTGCTGTAGTCTTACCTGACAGCCCAGGCGCCTGCGAAAGACTTCCTGGCTGTCTGTGACATCACATTGACCGGAAGTGCCTTGTGGGCATTGTGATTGACAGTTGCTATGGAGACCAGTAGATAGCAGTTCTGCTATGTTCTGATCTCCCTTGTAAAAAAACCAGAAAAAACAGTCACAGAATTTTCGTTTTTCCAGCAGCACATAAAATGGAATAGAAAGCAATGAAAAACTCACATAAATGCCAACGTGGTACCAATGAAAATGTCAGTTCATCCCGCAAAAAAAAGCCCTTACCTAGCTCTGTATACAGAAAAATAAAAAGGAATGACTATCATTTTATTATTTTATTATACTTTACATAATAAAAACACTTTTTAATTGCATCAGCATGAAAAAAAACTATATAAATTGGGTATCGCCCAAATTGGCTCGACCCACAGAGTAAAACTAACTTGTATTTGTATTCTGCACAGTAAGCCCTGTTAAAAATTAAAAACACTACTAGGATTGCAGTATTTTCTTCACCTTGGCTTTAAAAAAAGGAATCAAAAGTGATCAGAAAGCCTTGTCCCTCCCACATATGATCCCAACGAAAATGTCGGTATCATCCCGCAAAAAACAAGCCCATACACAGCTCTGTACACAGAAAAATAAAAAAAGTTATGGCTCTCGGACTATGTTGATGCAAAAACATGTTTTCCTTTTTGAATAAAAATTTTTTTATTGTGTAAAAGCAGTAAGACATAAAAAAATATATACAAATTTGGCATCGCTGTAATTGTATTGACCTGCTGAGTAAAGCTAGCATGCCCTTTATATTGCATGGTGACTGCTGTAAAAAAATAAAAAACACAAGAAGGATGCTGTATTTTGTTCAAAACACCTCAAAAAACCTTAATAAAAAATGATCAAAGCGTCTTATGAAGCTTATAATGGTGTCAATAAAAACGTTAAGTCATCCCACAAAAAATAAGTCCTCAATCAGCCCCAGATACAGAAAAATAAAAAAGTTATGGCTATGAGGCTATGATGACATAGAAACGCAATTTTTTTATAAACGCATGTCTATTATGTAAAAGTAATAAAACATAAAAACTATATAAAATTTATATAATTGTTATTGTACCGACCCACATAGTAAAGTTTTGATGTCACTTATACCGCACGGCAAACGCCATAAAATTGAAGCCTAAAAAACAATGGCAAAACTGCATTTTTCTCCACTCATTTTCGTGATAAAAAAAACTATGGAACCCCTATGTGGCAAAATACATAATACACCCCTAGATGAGATCAATGAGGGGGAGTTGAATCAAAAATGAGGTGACTTCTGGAAGGTTTCACCTTTTCTGGTACTTTGGGGGTTTTGCAAAGGCAACATGGCACCCACCAAAATCTGCATTCCAAAAGCCAATTAGTGCTCCCTCGCTGGTACGCCCTGCAATGCACCCAAACAGCAGTTTACACCCACATATAGGGTATTGCCAAACTTGGAAGAAATTGCATAATAAAATTTGGGTTGCTTTTTTTTCCCACGATTTCTTGTAAAAATGAAACATTTTCAGCTAAAATTGCAGATTGTTGGAATTTTTATTTTTATTTTCACAGCCTAATGCGAAAAAAAATTGTGAAAGACCTGTGGGGTCGATATACTCACTGCTTCCCTGGATATATTACTAAAGGGGTGTAGTTTCCAATATGAGGTCTATTTAAGTTTTAACACCATAGGATGCCTGTAAATCTGGAATGACGCCCAAAGAAAATGGTAATGAAAATGAGACCCCAGAGTCCGGTAGGTGCGCCTCCTATTCTGAGGCTTGAGGTTGAGCCAAATAGAGCACTAGGGCCACATATGGGATATCTCTAAAAATGACAGAACTGGCTGAATTAATAATAAGTGGCATTTCCCTGGTCACATCTACTGTGTTTTTGTGATTAATGGATAAAAATTGAAAATCTGCAAAAAAAAGTGAGATTTTGAAATTTCACCTCCACTTTGTTTTAATTTCTGTGAAACATCAAATGGGTTAATACACTTCCTAAATGCTATTTTGAATATTTAAAGGGGTGTTGTTTCTTAGATTAATTAATTTATTGGGGTATCTAACATACAGGCCTCTCAAAGCCACGTCAGATCTGGACTAGTGTTTAAAAAGATCAATGTTGCAAATTTTCTTCAAAATGTGAAAAATTACTACTACATTTCTAAGCCCCCTAATGTCATGAAAAAAATAAAAAGACATTTAAAAAATTATGCCAACCTACAGTAGACATATGGTGGATGCTAGTTATAAATTATTTTGAGTGGAATAACTATCAATCTTACACGCAGAAATTTTTGAACTTTGAAAATGACAAATTTTTAAAGGATTTTATGGACGATAATTTCTTACTTAAATTACAATATGTCATGAGAAAACATTCTCTGAATCACATGGATGGGTAAAAGTGTCAAAAAGTTATTCTCACATAAATTGACAAGTCAGATTTCAAAAATGGGGCTCAGTCAGGAAGGTCAAAACTGGCTGCATCCTTGAGGGGTTAAAAAAACCAAAAAATTCCAAAGGCAACTCCACTTAACAGCCAATCTTTATATTATTTTTTTCTTAAGTTTTTTACACAGCCAGTACATAGTACAAAAATGTTCAGTATTACTGTTTATACTATCTGTGAGGAATAAAGATTGTGGCTTTAAGGTGCAGTTGCATTTGGATTTACCGCTTTTTTGTGCTTTGGGTGTTGATAATGACAGATATTTTATGGTATCTATATGCACTTCAGCATAAATCAATGACGGCTCCACCTTCCTGCAATTTTAACATGCTCCCTCAAAACGAATGATTCGATACTTTTGATTGTTATTATATTGTTGTTTCTTAAATTAAATCATCCTCAGCATTATTGAAGTACATGTCTGTAGTTGCCAACAAACATTTTTGACCTACTGATTTTAGTCAAAATTAGGGCTTGTCGATGAATCAGTTTGCCTATTGGAAAGCTTGCCAGAGGGGTACAATAGGTCCTATGTGTTGTACGCGTAGGGCAGGACATATGGCATTAATGCACACCATTTTCTGTATTAACAGAATAGCAGAAGAATTTGAACCTCACCTCCAGACATATGTGAACACTCTTCCTCTCTTCTATACGGTTATTATAATGGACAAAAATATGTAAATTATATGAGTAACATCATTAAACAAATTTAATAAAATAATTCAATATAGCCAAGTACTTTACTAATTACCTTTATCTATGTTCATTATTTGGTCAATGGTTAGGTTGTTAAATTGAGTCTGACGATGTAGGTGATTTATTTTCCTTGGTGCTAAAAATAAGCCAGAAATTATTGTCTAGAATAATTTGAGGTCTGAAGAAAATGGTATTAGCATCGAGGCACAGTAATACATACCATGACGCTACATTGTGAAAATTCCTAAGCTAATTCTGTTTTTCCATCTAGGACATGTGCTGCTCATTGTCATTAAGTGAGGACAACTCTAGAGACCATGACAAAGTCCATATTTCCGTAACAGGGTTTCAAGTGAATACCAACCCCCTTAAACAACACCAATTCAATACCTTCCAGTTCCAGTGCAGTAATGGCATCCTGCTGGTCCATCTTGTTTTATATTCTGTTAGTCAGGCTCCTATTGCACTGCAGGCTGTATCATGTTCACTCCTCCGGTCTTTGCTTAATGGGCTTGTCCAGGTCAAAGTTAGTCTTTTAAAAGTTTATGTTGCTGCTGTAAAACAAAAAAAAGTGACATGTACCTCCCCACTCTCCTCCGTTCCAGCATTGCCTCCTGCACCGGGTTGTCCTGTTGTGTATTTGGTCCCCACTGTCTTCTCATGCTCTTTGGAGCTGCTGATTAGCTGCAAAATTCAGGACTTTCTCTGACATCACCATTCAGAGCATTTGTAACAGACATGGTGGTGTTAAGAGTTCTTTTGAATTGCTGGGAGAGGCGCAGTGTTTGAGACGTGTGGTGCACCGCCGAAAATAAATTGACACAACAACTGTTCTGGGATTAATAAGGCTTTTACTCTAGTCCTTAGCGGCTGTTGCAATAGTGCGCTTGTGTCCCGGCACCCAGCAGCCGCAGCATCAACATGCACAGTTAATGAGGGTCCTCTTTTTGCCTGCATCACTGCTCTACCTGACCATTCTCAGTGGCTTCCTCCACTATGGCTCAGGCCTCCTGCTGAACTTCTTGTTGCTCCCCGGATCAATGCCTTTCCTCCAGACACTCACTGGCTCTAGAGTGGGGACCTCTCCCTGGCCTCTCCCAGATTTTCTCTGCTTTTACCAAATTGCAACTACAGTAGAAACCAGAAGTTTACATAGACTATATAAAAAGACACACATGCATGTTTTTCTCACTTTCTGACTTGAAATCAGATTAACCCTTACCCGTTTTAGGTCAATTAGGATTACCAAAATGATTTATGTTTGTCAAATGCCAGAAAAATGAGAGAGATAATTTTTAAAGACATTTTTATTACTTTCTGCAAAGTCAAAAGTTTACATAAACTAGGATTACTATGCCTTTAAACAACTTGGGACAGCCCATATGATGATATCATGTCTTTGGAAGCTTCTGATGTATTGACAACATCTGAGTTAATTAGAGACACACCTGTGGATTATATTTTAATTCACATCAGAAACACACTGCTTCTATGTGTAACATCATGGGAAATTCTAAAGATATCAGGAAGAGAATTGTGGACTTGATCATCCTTTGGTGCAATTTCCAGATACCTGAAGGTGTCTCATTCATCTGTATAAACAATTATACGCTAGTACAAACAAGATGAGAATGTCCAGCCATCATACTGCTCAGGAAGGAGACAGGTTCTGTGTCTCAGAGATTAATGTGATTTGGTCCGACATGTGCATATCTACCCAGGAACAAAAGCAAAAGACCTTGTGAAGATGCTGGCAGAAGCTGATAAGATTATGTCATTCTCCACAGTGAAACGAGTACTATATCAACAAAGACCTACATTTTTGGAGACATGTCCTGTGGTCTGACAAAACTAAAATGGATCTGTTTGGCCATAATGACCATCATTAAGTTTGGAGGAAAAAGGGAAAAGCTTGGAAGCCTAAGAACACCATCCTAACTGTGAAACACGGGAGTGGAAGTATCTTGTTGTGGGGTTATTTTGCTGCAGGAGGAACTGCTGCACTTCACAAAATATATGGCATCAAGAGAAAAGAAGATTATGTGACAATACTGAAGCAACATCTCAAGACATGAGCCAGGAAGTTAAAGCTTGGGCAGAAATTTTCCAAATGGACAATGACCCGAAGCATACTGCCAAACAGGTTACAAAGTGGCTTGAGGAAAACCATGTCAATGTTTTGGAGTGGTCATCACAAAGCCCTGATCTCAATCCTATTGAAACTTTAAGGGGACTACAAACATGGCTTAGTTACACCAGTTTTGTAAGGAAGAATGGGCCAAAATTCCTACCAACTATTGTGAGAAGCTTGTGGATGGATATCCAAAACATTCGACTCAGGTCATACAGTTGAACACATTAAGACACCTGAACGTATGGATACGTCCTGGTGGTGTTAAGGAACTGTGTAGCACAGCCATGAGGTGTTAGCTGTTAATTGCAGATGACACTCATCTGTTACAGTGTGGGATGGATCCGCCGCCATCCCACGCTGTTTAGCCACTTAGTCTAAGTCAATGAGAAGCAGTGTGGCGCACCATTCCTCACTCCAATCAGGCTGTCTGGGGCAAAATTGCGGGCTCCCGATCGGTAAACATTGCAGCTGAAAGCCTTGTGAAGGCTTTCATCACTGCCATGTTTTCTGCTGTACTACTTCCTGCCCCAGACAGGAAGTAGTAAAACCGCCATCTTTGTATACTGTAATGCATTGTGTTACAATGCATTAGGCTGTATAAATGATCATGCCCCCTAGTGGTGAAGCACCCTAGAGAGACTCAAAGTTAGAGTAAAAAAAAAAATGTTTTAAAATGTAAGTTCAAATCACTCCCTTTTTGCCATTTTACAAATAAAATAATAAAAAAGTTGCACATATTTAGTATTGCAGAGTCTGAAAAAGTCCAATTTAGTAAAACATAACATCATTTATCCTATACGCTGAACACAGTAGAAGAAAAAAAAATCAAAATGCCAAAATTGCTGGTTTTTTTGGTTATTTCACGTCCAATAAAAATTTTAATAAATTTAGTTTAAAAAGTCCTATGTATTCCAAGCTGGTAGCAATAAAAAGTACACTTCAGCCCGCAAAAAATTCCCCTCACTCAAGTCCGTAGGTGTTAGTACCAAAAAGTTATTCGTCACAGAAAATAGCGCAGCCACGCAAATTTCAAAAATAGAAAATGTATGTAATATTTTTACGGTACCAAAACATAACGAAAACCGCACATGTTTAGTATTGCCGGATTCGTATCAATCTGTGCAGTACAGATAACACATAATTTTTACCAAAGATTGAAAGCCGTAAAAGCAAAACATCCGCAAACATGGTAGTTTTTTTTCACATTTTGCCCCAGTATGTTCTATGGTACGATGAATGACACCATTAGAAAGTACATCTTGCTGCACAAAATAAAAGCCCTCACTTATTTATTTAGGTGGAAAAATAAAAACGTTATGGCTTTTGGAAGGTGGAATGAAGAAAAAGTCATTCTTTTTTTCTTTGGAGGGGTTAAGGTGTTAAAGGGGTTTTCTCGCTACAAAGATCATATCTGTAGTGATGGGCACAGTAAAAATAAGCACTTTTGCAATTGGTTTACATTACCTAAATCATTTAGTACTGCGCTAATCTGTAAGTGTCTAGAGGTAAATCAGCAGCCTGAGGTCGGACCACGACCCCGTTGCTGTGATTAGCTGCCTGATATTTAGTTCAGCGCTGTCGGGACATGCCCCCTGTGCTTGCTCCTCTCTGAGCTGTAGAAAATTAAAGTAAAACTAACTGCCTCAGCTTTCTGTGCTGGCTTCTAATAAAGGCTGTCAGAGATCCTTTATGCTCAACTCCCAGTGATAGCTCTATGTAAAGGATCTGGGCAATTACTGAGTTTCTAGCTGCTAGATTCACTCCCCTCCATAAAACAGAACCTTATACAGTCTTTTTCCCCCTCTGCCTTCTGCCTGATAACAGAGGGGGGAGCAGAGTGCATTTCTCAAAATTGTTTCCTCAGTTCAGGCTTTATATATAACTGTTTACAGCAATACATGTGTTCTGGTTACAAGATACAGTGCAGCCTGGGAGTGAGGTGACCGCTCTCCGGGCTTGAGAACTTACCACTGCAGGAGGTCTACAGAGCTGTGACATCCTCTCCCTTCCCCTGCTCACACAGAATGATGAAGTCACCAGTCTTCAGTGAGGGAAGACATGCCTACTGGCAGAAGAGACCCGCCCCTGGATTTGAAGCTGTAAGAGACAGAGAAACAGCTCAAGTCTGCAAAAGCTTCTGATGAGAAAACCCCTTTAAGGGCAATGCTATAAAATACTAATGAAATGTATGTGAACTTTTGACTTTGCAGAAAGTAATAAAAATGCCTTAAAAATTCTCTTTCTAAGGTTTATTCTGATTTCATGTCAAATAGTAAGAAAAACATGCATATGTGTCTTTTTATATAGTTTATGCAAACATCTGCTTTTAACTGTGTATATAAGGACACGGCTTTCTACTCTTTACAAACAACAGCCAATAATACCTTCCATCCCTCATGGCTTCTGCAACTCTGACTGACTCACAACTGCAGCTCTAAGGCCGTGTTCACACGGCTTATTCCCGACGGATTTGTGCGCCGTATTGAGCGCACAAATCCGCCGTGAATAAGGGGCGGGGCCGGAGCGCGGCGGGGGCGCCGCTCCCGGCCCCAAAGACAATGCATTGTTTACGGCGCGTCCGCGCCGTAAATAATGTGCATGTCACTTTCTCCCCCCGCGGCGGATTTGCCGAGCGGGGAGGAGCGACGGATCCACTGTTCTCTATGAGAGCAATGGATTACCGTAATTGCTGCCAGCGGATTGGCGCCGTACTGCAGCACAAAGCGGGCGCGCTGTACGGCGCCAATCCGCGGCAGAATAAGCCGTGTGAACGGGGCCTAATTGTTATCAACTGCAGCTTACCCTCTGCACAAGCTGGCCCCCTTCTCCTCAGCCAAATTCCACACCTCAAGCTTGCTGATTGGCTACCCAGCTCCTCCTGACTCACAGCACACTATATACACAGGCCCAAACTGCCTTCCTGAACTATTAACTGTTCCCATGCCATAACCAGGCTATGTAACTCCCTGCTTTCCCATTGCAAACCACTATCGTTAATAACCCAACACAAGTATAACCCCTTACACATTCACTGCTTACTGCCAGGATAAGGAAGACAATGAAAGAGTGGGATAGAGCAGGGTCATAGTCTGTTTTTGAGCGGAGGTGCTTAGGGAGGTTTCACCTTATTTTGTTTGTTTGTTTGTGGGAGTGTCAGTACTTCTCCAGCATTTCTTTACTACAGCTCCCAGACTACCCTCCACAGTTATCACTGCTGGACATTGTGCTTACATTAGTGTGTAATCCCCCCAGCTCTGTACTTGCTGTTTTGATAATGATAGTAGTTTGGACTCATGAGTCACTATGTAGACTGTACAGAGCTGCAGTCATCATTTTCATGACAACAGTACACAACCCCCAGCTCTGAACTGCTGTCCTCTGCCCCTATTGCTAAGTTCTGCCAGCAGATTTCGAATATAAACAGGTCCCCTTACCTGTAATTAATCTAATGTAATTACTTCTATTCACTTGCAAACTACATGCTGAAAAGAGTGAATGCAGCCAGATCATTATCTGCTCTGGTCACACCCACTACAGGGGAGTGTTTCTGAGCTGAGCCTGGTTTCAAAGCACATCCACTGAGTGATGAAAAAAACGTTTACTGAAGTCATGTGATCAATGAACATAACATGGTTTGCAGGAGATAGAAGGAAGGGAAAGACAAGGCTATTTGCCTGGTTTTGCACAACAGGACAGGTAAATAATTTTTTATAAGTTTCATATAATACAGTTGTGAGCCATATATCAAATAAAAAGATTGTCCCGGAGGACTCCTTTTAACTTCATAGATACCCACTACATATTTGGTCCTAACTTTTCTTTTTCGTAGACTGGCAACTTTGTAAGCTCCTAGTCTGACATTTTGGGCGACATGTCCGAAAAGTAGCGACGCATGGCAGTTTTGCGGTGTATTAAATCAGTGTAGTGTGCGCCTGAAAGTACGAAAGGCGCATTACAAAATCTAGGCAAGCATATTTGATGCGCCTTTTTAGGCGCATTCAACTGTGTCGTGCCTGGCATATAATGTGAATTGTTTTCGTGTATTACAGTTCATTTATATAGAGAACAAGACGTCAACAGTTTTTTGCACCAACAAAATGGCGCAGCCCTAATGAGACAAGTCACCCTTTGTGTTGCTTTAGGGGTGGCTATTGAGTAAAACTATAGCAGGCCACATCTTGTTCCACCTAAAATACAGAAAAGAAACCTACCTGTAGTCTAAAATGGCAAACAACACCATGTACAGTTGAAACCAGAAGTTTACATACACTATATAAAAAGACACATATGCATGTTTTTCTCACTATCTGACATGAAATCAGAATAAATCTTACCAGTTTTAGGTCAATTAGGATTACCAAAATTATTTATATTTGCCAAATGCCAGAATAATGAGGGAGAGAGAATTTTAAGGCATTTTTATTACTTTCTGCAAAAGTTTACATACATTTCACTAGTATTTGATAACATTGCCCTTAAAGTGTATGACTTGTGTCAAACATTTTGGATATCCTTCCACAAGCTTCTCACAATAGTTTGTAGGAAATATAGCTCATTCCTTCTGACAGAACTGATGTAATTGAGCCATGTTTGAAGGTTGTCTTGCTCGAATCTGCTTTTTCAGCTTTGTCCATAAATTTACAATAGCAATGAGATCAGGGCGTTGTGATGGCCACTCCAAAACATATCCTTAAGCCACTTTGTAACCAGTTTGGCAGTATGCTTCGGGTCATTGTCCATTCAGAAGACCCATTTCAGCCCAAGCTTTTTCTTCCTGGCTGATGTCGTGAGATGTTGCTTCAGTATTGCCACATAATCTTCTTTCCTTAATGATGCCATCTATTTCGTGCAGTGCACCAGTCCCTCCTGCAGCAAAACAACCCTACAACATGATGCTGACACCCCCATAATGATGGTCATTATGGCCAAACAGTTCAATTTAGTTTCGTCAGACCACAGGACATGTCTCCAAAAATGTAGGCCTTTGTTCCTGTGTGCATTTGCAAACATTAATCTGGCTTTTGTATGTTTATTCTAGAGTAATGTCTTCTTCCTGGCAGAGTGTCCTTTTCACTGTGGATAATGACACAGTCTTACCAGCTTCTGCCAGCATCTTCATAAGGAATTTTGTTTTTGTTCTTGGGTTGATATGCACATGTCGAACTAAAGCACGTTCATCTCTGAGACACAGAACCCGTCTCATTCCTGGGTGGTAAGATGGCTTGACATTCCAATCTTGTTTGTACTTGCGTATAATTGTTTTTACAGATGAACGAGGCACCTTCAGGTATCTGGTAATTGCACCCAATGATGAACCAGACTTGTGCAAGTCCACAATTCTCTTCCTGATATCTTGGATATCTTGGCTGATTTCTTTAGACTTTCCCATGATGTTACACACAGAATCAGTGTGTTTCTGGTGGGAATTAAAATACATCCATAGATATGTCTTTAAATAACTCAGATGTTGCCAATAAACCAGAAGCTTCCAAAGACATGACATCATCATATGGGCTGTCCCAAATTGTTTAAAGACATAGTACTCCTAGTGTATGTAAACCTTTGACTTTGCAGAAAGTAATAAAGATGCCGTAAAAAAATTCTCTCTCTCATTATTCTGCCAGAATAATATAAATAATTTTGGTAATCCTAATTGACCAAAAACGGATAAGGTTTATTCTGACTTCATGTCAGATAGTGAGAAAAACATGCAGATGTGTATTTTTATATAATGTATGTAAACTTTTGGTTTCAACTGTAGCTCAAGACTTAATGTACATGAGAATTCAGTTTGCTTAACTTATGTTCCCCCATAAATGAGATATTGAAGAACCCTTGTGCCAAAAATTGCTGATTAATTTGTATCAATAAGCAATGTTTTAGAAATACTTATTGTATAAACCATGCCAAAACGATATTCCAACAGGAGTTGTAGACAATAATAGAGCAATTGTAGTCTTGTTTCTATTATGTTTGCTCTATTTGCTGAACATGCACAATGTGTGTGCCGGACCCAAAAAAGTGTCCAGCACATAAAGTGAGTACAGCAAATAGCGCAAACATGGTACAAATAAAACTGGTACTGTCTACTATCCTCTTGTTAGGGAGTTGCCAGTAAGCAACTTCCCAGGATAGAATTACTAGACGATCAGTTCCCAAACAGGCACACAATAGGCAAAGCAAGCAGAGCCCACTCTAAATCTGCTGTCTGCAACCAGACACCCTCTGGAAGGTAGAGTCTAAGGCTACCTCTTGGTGTTCACCAGAGCCTGCAGCAAAGCAGGATGGACTTGGCTGCAAGAGACCCAGGCTGCCTCACTAGCAAGATGTAGGAAAACAAACACAAAGGGGAAGCAGGACAAAACACATAACAGACTAGAATAGTTAAGATGGAGCTGGGGTAAAAAACCAGGAACGTATGCAGTACCAAATCAAAGAAAAACTGTGAAATCAAGTGAAAACACTTTGAACACTGTAAGAAGAATGTGGGAATAGAGTCAGGACACAGGTAGAATCACAGGCAACTGACTGACAAGCAGAAAGGTTTAAATACCCCACCACAGTCACAAATTGGACACAGACATGGAAGCCTGATTGGTTCTGTTCCCACCTAGGTATGAGGGTGGGTCAGAAGACATGAATACCTTCAAGAGACAGTAATGCATTTCTGACATTTTAATTGCCTTCACCGCAGTACCAGTTGGGATACCGTTTTTGCATGCTTTCTTGGCAGATACTGTGAAAAGGGATAAAGATGTTGTGTAAACGGTCCCTAACTTCTGGTTGGAAGTGGCATTGGTGAATGCAGCTGGTTTGTATTTGTGCCACAGTAAAATGATAACCAATATTTCGGTTGTAGGTTTCAAGTAATCTGACAGTAAAAGTAGCGTTTTCTGCATAATAGACTTTCCTGACAGATAAATACAGGTGCAGCCTCATTGTCACCAAGTGCAGCCCAAATAGCCCTAGTTTGTGGGTTGCCATCATCTAAGTCACAGCTTAGCCCATGCTGATCCAATCATGGTGACAGAAGTTTATTATTAGTATTTTAATGTAATCTTAAGAACTCAGTTTCACATTAAAAATGACTTTTTTTTTCTTTTAAGAGAACGCTTGCCAGAAAACCTCTTTGGCTCTGATTATTTTGTTTACAAATCCTGTCTGCCAAGGCATTATTTTCTCCTTTGCTATGACTAAAGAGCGAGGTTATTTAAAAACGTAAGTGAAATGAGAGCACATGTGCGCTGCCAAAAAATCTCAGTAGGAGAGGAATGCTTGGCTAATTTGCAGACTAGACATAAATGCATTTATTTTTATTCCGTTTCTTTACCCAGGATCAATTTTTTTGCAGGTATTACTCCTTTCTGCCTAGCAAGCACTATTTTGTAAATATTGCAGGTGCAGGCAAATGGGAAAAACATGAAATTCTCATTTTTTGTGGTATGGTACTTAAATTACACCTGTCATTTCAAATGTCCTTTCCGTTCCATGTAGTATATGTTTATATGACCTTTAATTTTCATACCACCTCCTTTTCGTATGTGCTAACTCTGAAACATTATGCGAGAATGGCCACATGATGTTATATGTATTTGTTATACTTTCATATTTTTCAGCAGCTATAAGACTTATTTCATTAGTCAATAATTCATTACTTAATATTTTAAAGTTAAGGATTTGTTCGGTTGAATAAAATGATTCCATTTCACGTAGTATGTGTTTATATGATCTTTTTTTCCATACAACCCCCCTTTCTTGTAAGCTGTCTGAAACAGTATGTGAGAAAATCATATTCCTGACCACACCCCAAGTGTCTACTATGATGGTGTATAATTGAAAAGAGAAGGTTCTCAGTTCACCTTCGTGAGGGTGCACAGAATCCTCAATGCTCTTAATCCCAAAATGTAATTCCAAAAGTCCATTTCAAAGAAGTATAGAATCCAGCATCACCTTCAAGGTTTCTTTAAAATATTTAAACTTTATTCTTCATGAAAGTATAAAAACGTGTATCTCAATCAACATGCAGAAACTTAAGCTTCGCTTACACGTTTCAGACTCATCTCAGTCTTTTGTCACGAGCCATGACTACATGGAACTGAATAATTTTATTCAACCAAAAAATCCCTTTAACTTAAAAATAAGGACTGAAATAAGTCTGAAATGTGTAAGCAAAGCTGAAGTTTCTGCACATGTCATTTGAGATACATGTTGTTTTTATACTTCCATGAAGAGTAAAGTTTAAATATTTTAAACACATGTCCAACTGTTTAATGTTTCAGTACTTTTTGCACAACTTGCTGATCCCTAACTGGGGGGGTTAATGGCAAAATTCACAACAGTTGTTTGAATCCTGAATTGCCCAATACATTTAGGGGATAAATTTGAATTGGAATTTAAACAGTCCTACTCATCATGCTGTTCACATTTTGACATCATGAGACTTAGACAACACCTTACAATTGATCAACAGTATCTCATCATTGCGAGGCTTCAAGCAGGGTGCCACTGAACCACTAGCCACTGAACTTAGAGTGTAACAAGGTGTCATCAGGAGGTTGTATCAAAGATACAGAGAGACTGAAAGAGCCACAGAAAAACGAAAAAGTGGACGTTCTTTGCCTACATCACACAATGACTCCTTCATTGTGAACAATGCCTTGCAGAACCGGATGATGAATGCCACACAACTCCAGGCATATTAAAGGGAGGTCAGAGGCAACCAAGTGTCATGTTAGACCATTCGTAACCATTTACATCAGCTTGGTCTGCGTGCTAGACTATCTGGTTGATGCATAGCATTCTCCTTAGGCTATGTTCACATGGCTTAACTGCGGGACGTAATTACGCCCCGCAATTACGCCGTGTGGACGGGGGTGGGGCGGGAGCGGGGGAAGTGAGGCGGGGGCCGGCCCTCGCCGGCCCATTGACTTGCATTAACCAGCGGCGCGTATACGCCGCTAGTAATTCACATGTCCTTACTTTTCCCCGCCCGGGTTTATTCGCCGAGCAGGGAGAGGAGACGTAATCCATAGTTCTCTATAAACTGTGGATTAACCGTAATGACTGGGCCGTTTACCCGCCCGTAATTTGGCACTTCGGCCGTAATTACGGACCGAAATACGGCCCATTTTAAGCCGTGTGAACATGGCCTTAATGTCTCCAGCATAGTTGGCAGCCATCGTTTCTGCTTAGAATGAATTGACCTTCATCACTGAACAGCATTGAGGACCACTGGTTCCTCGTCCAGCGTAGATTCTCCCTGGTGCATGCAAGATGTTGATGCCAGTGCCTGGTGGTGTGGTCGGGTACCCTTGCCGGTCGTCTAGCACGTAGACTACAATGATCTGAACGGTTACAAATGGTCTGACATGACACTTGGGTGCCTCTCACCTCCCCTTAATCGGCCTAAGTGTGTGACATTCATCATCCGGTTCCGCAGGGCAAATTTTTACAATGAAGCAGTCATCATTGTTTTGATGTTAGCCAAAGGTTTAAGTGACTCTTCCAGTCTCTCTATATCTCTGTTGCAACCTGCTAATGACATTGTGACACTCTAAGCTCAGTAACCACTTCCGTCTGAGAACATCCTGCTTGAAGCCTCGCATTGGTGAGGTAGTGTTGATCAATTGTAATGGGTTGTCTTGGTCTCAGGATGTCAAAATATGAACAGCATAATGAGGAGGACTGTTTAAATCCCAGTTCAAATTGGTTCCCTAAATGTTTTGGGCTATTTATGGATCAAAAACCTGTTGTGAATTTTTCCATTAAAAGTAGTAGATGGTAATGGAAAATACTGTGGCTCAAAAGAACACATTGCTACAACTCTACAACTCTCCTCCACTATTTTAGGTTTTTTAATGCAGGTACCTTGCACTTAAAATCATAATTCATTAGCTCATGTCCCCACAACGTAAGTAAATGTTAAAAATAAAAGTTATGATCTGGTATCATCTGTTGGTGAAGGGCTGAATTACTAGTGGAACACTGACATATTCTGTGCTCCTAACTTACTTCCCTGCCGGATCTAAGCCTTTGGGAAACTACAGCTGTTGGGAAACTGCAACTCCCATCATGCATTTATGTAATCTATAACAGTGGGCATGATGGGAGTTGTAGTTTCCCAACAGCTGGAGGGGCACAGTTTGAGACCACTGGTCTACTGTGTTCCTGTCCCTTTGCTACGTTTCCTGACCATGAACCTTTGCCGCCTGTCCTGACCTTCCTGCCTGTCCCTGACCATGAGCCTGCCTGACGATTCTGTACCTTCCCTCACCTCGGCCACCACTGCAGGCAAGTCGCGCCAGGGGTAGCGACCTGAGGGCTCGCTTGCCACAGCAAGTCCAACCTGCTTTGTGTCAAGCTGTGGTGAAAATCAGCGGCCTCCTAGACTCAGCGCCCTGGTGCAGCTTATACCATCACCTGCAGTGGTACAGCGAATCCACTACTCCAGCCGTTACACTGATGTAAGATTCCAGCTGCTCAACAGTCCTTGGTCTGCTATGTGAGGCCTTTCCTGAAAGAAATATTGCCTGTGTGGGAGCATATACACTACTCACAAAAAGTTAGAGGTATTTGGCTTTGGGTTGAAATTTCAGATAATCTTACATTTTCTTGATTTTTTTTAAATTAACTAAATGAGACCATCTCTTAACTTTAGGGCAGGACAATGTTTACATTGTTTACAATGAAGCGGTCATCATTGTGTGAAGTAGCCAAAGGACGACCACTTCTTTGCCTTTCTGTGACTCTTCCAGACTCTCTGCAACTTGCTGATGACACTTGAAGCCTCACAATGGCGATGTACTGTTGATCAATTGTAAGGTGTTGTCTGTGAATAGCATTATGAGGAAGACTGTTTAAATCCCAATTCAAATTGATCCCCTAAATTTAACGGGCGACTCAGTAATCAAACAATTGTTGGAAATTTTGCCATTAAGCTCCTTGTTAGAGGTCAGCAAGTTGTGCAAAAAGTACTGAGAAACTGAACAGTTGGACATGTGCATTCTAAAGTTAAGAGATGATCTCATTTAGTGCATTAAAAAAATTTCAAGAGATGTCATGTTCATCCTGAAATTTCAACCAACAGCCAAATACCTCCAACTTTTTGTGAGTAGAGTATTGTCCTTAAACCTCTAAATATTGTTCATCGATTGTGCTAGTTAAGATTTTTAAGCTGCCTATGCCATGCACCCCGTGCCATCAGAGATAAAGGCTTCTGAACTGTGCACTGATAAAAGCTGGCTGGTCTCTCTTCTCTTGAGACCACAGGACATGGCATCTGTCATTTCTCTAAAGAATTTCAAACATTGATCACAGAACACTTTTCCATTTTGCTTCAGTCCATTTGAAATTAGCTTTGGCCTGGAGAAGACGGCAGCGTTTCTGGAATATGTTGATATGTTGTTTTTTCTTTAAGCTTCAACTTGAATTTGTAGATTGCATGGCCCAGTGTGTTTACAATGATTTCTGAAATAATTCCTGAGCCCATACAGTGATTTTCATGACAGAATCATGCCTGTTTTTAAAACAGTACTAACTGAAGGCACATAGCTCACAAGCATCCAATATTGACTGACAGCCTTATCCCTTGTGCACACAGATTTATCCAAATTTTCTCAATTTTATGATGACATTACATACTGTTGATTGTGAGATATTTAAAGTCTCTGCAATTTTACCTTGAGAAAAGTTTTTGAAATTATTTCACAATTTTTAGACAAAGTTTTTCACGGATTGGTGAATCTACTGGCCATTGCTACTTCTGAGTGACTCTGCCTCTCTAACATGCACTTTTTATCAACATTCATGTTACATAGTTGCAAACTGACCCTCCAGCTGTTTTTCATTAGTAGCACTTTTTTTTAGCAGTATGTTAACCCTGTCTAGACATTTTTGAGATGTGTTGCTGCCATCAATTTCTGAATCTGATATTCATGAAATGGAAAAAGTCTAACTTTCAGCATCTGAAATGTGTTCTACATTCTTTGGTGAGTAAAATATCAGATTTCCAAATCATTGCTTTCTTTACATTTTATATAGCGTCACAACTT
Source organism: Phyllomedusa bahiana (assembly GCA_025379985.1). NCBI lineage: Eukaryota > Metazoa > Chordata > Amphibia > Anura > Hylidae > Phyllomedusa > Phyllomedusa bahiana. Next base: position 185,936 of record JAODAL010001014.1, on the reverse strand, counting down.
TTCTAAAACCCCTCCTATTTACATATAGTAAGGAAAATAAGTATTTAATACACTGACAATTTTGCAAGTTTTCCCACCTACAAAGAATGTAGAGGTCTGTCGTTTTTATCCTAGGTACGTTTCAACTGTGAGAGACAGAATCTAAAAGAAAATCCAGAAAGTCACATTATATGATTAATGGATGGGGCCACATATTGCGAGATTTTGGCTAACAACCTCCTTTCTTCAGTAAGAGCACTGAAGATGGGTAATGACTGGGTCTTTCAGCAGGACAATGACCCAAAACACTCAGCAAAGGCAACTAATGAGTGGCTCCGTAAGAAGCATTTCAAGGTCCTGGAGTGGCTTAGCCAGCCTCCAGACCTGAACCCAATCGAAAAACTTTGAGTTAGCTGAAACTCAATCTGAAACTCAATATAGCCCAGCCACAACCCCGAAACTTGAAAGATCTGGAGAAGAATTGTATGGAGGAGTGGGCCCAAATCACTGCTGCACTATGTGGAAAGAACTACAGGAAATGTCTGACATGTGCACTTGCCAAAAAAGGTTTCTGTACAAAATATTAAGTTCTGTTTTTTTATTGTATCAAATACTTATTTCATGAAATAAAATGCAAATTAATTATTTAAAAATATTGCCTAAAAGTCTTGCCTATAACTGAACATGTACAGTCCCTCTCTACACGTGGTTTGGGTCTAACATCCAGCTTCACCAATACACGTCAGTACAGTCACCATAATCTATGTCGCTCTCCTCAAGCCTGGGGGTAAAAGCCTCCTCTCTCTGGCTCCACTGTTTCTCCAACCTTCAGGCAGCAAACCACACCCCCTGATCATCTGCCAAAAACTGATCCTGGAACACGGGGAGTAGGCACCCACATAACACTTTGCCTACTCCCAATAAGAGCCAACCCAGATCGTCTGAAACTGCCACACTAACTATAACTGGATGGCAACCACTGACAACATACAAGAATGGCTCGTACCCCACCAAGGCCAGGTAACCCTGGTGACATGTTTCTTGCAGGTATCCTACCTTGCCCCACCTAGTGGCATATATATGTATATATATACTGATATAAAATTCTGGAATTTTGCCAAGGTTCTATATTGCTGGCACCCTGCTGAAAATTGAATTTTTGGGATGTGCGGCTAGTTTTCTTTTTTTCTGTATATATATATATATATATATATATATATATATATTATATATATATATATATATATATATATATATATATATTATAATATAATATATATATATATATACATATATATATATATATATATATATACATACATATGTAGATAGATAGATAGATAGATAGATAGATAGATAGATATAGATATATATATAGGTAAATATATAGCTTCAGTCTATTGAGTCTGTGTTTGTATTAGCAGGTGTGTTTTACCAGTAATATTTGTTTGACTGTATTTTAGTTTATATTAGCATTAAGTTTTAAATGTGTGGTTGTTAGTGTTATTTTAGCACATATCTTCATCTCTACTTTATTTTTCTTCTTATTCTATGTTGCTTTTACTATATGACTCTATGCTTTTTTTAAGTCAACAGTAAAAACATTTAAAAGGTGTGAGGGCAGTTCCGCAATGTGCTCATGCTGCTTTTCAGTTAATGTTGAGCATTTTTTGCTAGAATTGACAAATGTATTGCTGTCTATTTCAATATGTTTGCTGTAAATTACCGTAAGCGTTTATTTTAGGATTTGTATATGTGTTTGCACTGAAACCCCATATAACCATTTGAAATAGGCAGACCAAATATATTCATATTAGTTTGAAACATGCTTGGACTGGCCCAAAGGGTAACAGAGGAAACCCCTGATGGGCCCCAGAGCGTAACAAACCTGGAGTTTCTTTTAAACTACAACATCCTTCGAAAGGCAGAGATAGAGAGAGGCAAAAAAGCAAGAGGCAGATTATAAGAAGCATTTACAGTAACTGTAGGGTGGATTCCCAGAATCAAGTTGGGCCCCCAAAATAAAATTCCACTGGTGGGCCCAAGGTACCTCAGTCTGACACTGGTTAGAATATAACTATTATCTGTCAGCTGCTCCATTCTCCCTTTATGTACCAGTTTTGTAATAATTAGGAACGTGATTTGACATAGAATTGTCAGACAAAGTGGTTTAACACCATATATCCAAACAGCTGAATTAGCTGTTGTGCCAATACAGTTCTGTGGGAGAAAATAAGTGACCACTGGATACTGTCTATTAGAACTTTAGCACTATACTTGATACATGTTACCTTCTGGAACCCCCAAGGATAGACAATTGTGCTTTAACCCGTTAACGACTAAGCCTATTTTTTCACATTTTTTGTTCCTCCCTGCCTTCCCAGAGCCATAACTTTTTATTTTTTCATCTATATATACATATGAGGGCTTTTATTTTGCGGGACAAGATGCACTTTCTAGGGGTGTCATTCACTTGGAAACCGCAAAAAAATAGTTGGGCAAAACGCACTTGCCCCATGTTTGCGGGAGTTTTGTTTTTATGCCGGTCAATCTTCTGTATAAATGATTTGTTATATGTATTCTACAGCTTGATACGAATCCAGCTATACCAAACATGTATGCTATTTTTAAAATTTTCTGCAATCAATAACTTTTTTGTACTTCTACCTACCGGCTTGAGTGACGGTGCCTTTTTTGCTGGCTGAAGTGTACTTTTTATTGGTACTAGTTTGGAATACATGCAACTTTTTTTTATATCTATTATTCCATTTTTAGGGGACGTGAATTGACCAAAAAAAAACCCACAATTTTGGCTTTTGAAATTTTTTTTCGTCTATCCAGCATCAAAGATTAATTTAATCTAATATTATTATTATTATTTAATTTTAACTCAATATGTTGTAGTATAAATGTTGGTTTTTAAAAAAAATACAAAAACCCCAGAATTTCCCTCCTTATTAATTTTGCTCCTTACATGTTTGATAAACTTCTTCTCACTAGTGGTTAAGTTGATTGCAGTTTATATGTATACAAGTTCTAGAAATCCAGACTTTATTACCTGACCTCATGTAGGACTTTTGTTGAGTTCCTGCTTATATCCTGCACTCAATCTGAACAGATGCGGCTGCAGTGTAAAGTATGATGAACGTACAAAGCAGTAATCTTAGACTGTGGTCAGAGTGGTTAAAATTAATACTGCCTCATACTCTCTTTAGATAATGAGCTGATTATGCCTCTATTCTGGTATGCAGCTAAGCACAACAAACAGGCAATAGCAATGTTGCAGTGCATAACTATCCAGTCTGAATAATCTTTTACAATTGTGAATAACACAAACATGGATATTGTTTGGTATACCGCCTTTTGTTCTGTCTTTTTTTTATTTATTGATCAATAGCATCCTGATTCCCTACTGAGAAAATATACACATGCCTTGCAATGTTTTTAGTGAGAGCCCTTTGTAAGCTGTGTGAAGAGTGCATCTTGAAGGAACCATTAAAACAGTTCTCAAATCCATTCCAAGAAAAACAAAATCCATGCAGAGCAGGAAGCCTAAAAATGTTAGCTATGTATTGCTGGCCTATAAATATGCCTGTTATAATCACAAGTTTTCACTTAATCAATTATGTATACACAATTCTCTCTATACTTTTATTGTTGCCTCACATTCTTAATGCAAAATCTTTTAGGAAAAACATTCAAGATCAATCATTACTTTTCTAAACATATTTGAGATATAAAGCATCATATATATACATATTTAAGCGTAATATATATATATATATATATATATATAAATAAAAATAAATATATATATATATATATATATATGTATGTGCATATATATATGTATGTGTGTGTGTTTCTGCATATACTGTAGATATACCAATAGATAGCTCGTCCTAGGACAGTGACTGTAATAGTAAATGATGCATCCACTTAGGGAAGAATTATTGTCCCAGGACAATGAATTGCAATATATTAATATATATATATATAATATATAAAATATATATATATATATATATATATATATATATATTATATATATATATATATATATTCAATTCACAGTGCACTGCTTTAAAGTGGACACTGTGCGATGCAGGAACTGCTGTTCACAGATGGTGAGCATCGCCCACATCATGCTGCACATTCCTGTACAGCGCCTCCATGTGGGTACTAAGTGCAGCAGGTTAGTGTAGCAGGAGCTTCACTGATGATTGCAGGACACAGTTAGGCTAAGTCCACACCGTATGGGTTTTTCGTAGTTTTTTTAGACGGTTTGCGGATTTGTCAAACTGACACAGATTATAATGTATTAGCATATAACAATATGTTAATATATTACAAAGTATATAAAAAAAAGAAACAGTAAAATAGTTATCCCTTCATGGGATTTTAAAAAAAAAAGTAAAAAACATAAAAAAGAGTAAATAAATTAAAAATAAATATTTAATAAAAAATAATTGTCCATACATTGCACACAAAAGAACTACACATATTAGGTATCCACACGACCATAATAACCTATAGAATTAATCTAACAAGTTATTAAGTGTGAAATGTGGTGTAAAAGAAAAATAAAAAAACAAAAAACATTTGAAAAAAATTGAAAAAAAATTGTGTATTTTAGAAGCGAACTTAAACTATTCCGCCAAAAAGTACAAATTGTCCCGATTAAAATGAGGCCTCATACAACTGCATCATTGAAAAAATAAAAAAGTTACAGCTGTTAAAACACAACGAGGCAAAAACTAAAAAAAAAAATGTGCTGGTCATTAAGTACTTTTCAGGCGTTTGGCTTAAGGGGTTAGACAGAATCCGAGAGGCATTTTACACTTACCGTGTGGCCGTTGCTTTGAGTGGGTTTGGATGAGACAGCTACCTTCTCTGCCGCTCCCCCACTGACTATGAGTTTGGTAGGAGCCACTCTTTGCTACACCAGAGAGTTGGTGGCTTAGCCTTGTTCTCTCTTAACCCCCACAGCTTGGCTGTACTGACAAATGCAGATTTTACAAGAGGGACTTCCAACTAAGGCACCATTTGCATAAGGTTTCCTGGCTCCATCGCAGGTATCCGATAAGAGTACTTTTTTTACAATGCATCTGAACCACAGAGTCCGAAAAAACCTAAGGTCCAAAAAAACCCTTTTGTGCATTTTTTCAGAACATTGTTTTATTTCTGATTTCCCTGTAGCTGTTATATTAGCCCCAAGCTAATACCAGAAATAGAACCCCCAGCATTGACTGTGTTTACCCTTGCAGCCAGGGGGTAGGTGTAGAAGGTTAATGATGGCACTACACCCACTCCATAGTGTAGCAGGGAGGTCACAGCACCCACATCGAAGCACTGTACAGGAATGTACAGCACAATGCGGGCGGTACCTGGTGGGCTGGGGGGAGCAGTCTCATCTCAACTCACTCCAATGTGTCTTGCAGGCAGCAGTGTAATGGATGGGTATATATATACATACATCTAAATATGTAGTGATTGGCATATCAGTTCTGCTATTCCTAGTACAGCTTGTTTGAGAGGCATTAGTAATGGAGGTTTTTAAACAGCAGTGCACAAGGCTACGGAGCTTTAAAGGGTTAAAGTTTGTCAGTAAGTAACATAAACAAGCTTCTGAGCTGCTAATAAGAAAAAGGGAGTGACCTCACCATCCCGGACACTGCTGCTTAAACAGAGAGAGGTGGTTGGTAAACTAGGAAAGCTTGTGTACAAAAGCATGATATAAGAACTTCTGTAACTCTAGAGGGAAGCAAAATCAGATGGACAATGTATTTGGTAATAGCCTTTATTTACCTTTGCCTACCGGTTTAAAGCTAATCAATGAAATGGGAATACTCCTTTAAGTGGATGCATTTTCTATTACAGTCACACCGTCCTGGGAAAGACTGTTTATTAGTATAAATATATTGTGTAATGTAAAACATTGTGCACCCCCTGTCCAAGTGATATACTTCCTACAGTTAGCAAACATAAATCTGACACATTTATGTACATTTTAATGCACCATTACGATTCAGTTATTTCTCAGTCAATGTTCTGTAGCAGAAACCACAGTCTCCAAGAGTGAACAGTCCGTGTATTGTTATTTTAGATTATTTAATCCTTACACTTGAAAAATATTTTAAATTCGACAACAAATTGTCAATAAAAATTAATGTCTAAGAACTATGAAGGCTGTTCCATAATCTTACAGGCTACATACACCATTAACAGCATTTTCATATTGTCTCAGTGCATCTACAATGAAAAATGATGCAACTTTGTAAATGGCAGGGACGTTGCTAGGATCCTAAAACATCCTGGGCCAGGGCTCTTTGTGTTAAGTTTTGCTCAGTACGGCTGCGTTCACACAGCATTTTTCACGCCACATTGTGAACTGCGGCATGTATTTTTACTACATGTTTCGTGTTTGTGGCATGAACCCGATGAAGTGCCACAAAAATGCAGAATATCCAACCAGTATTTGGACTTTGCCATGTAAACGCAGCCTAATGGTGTGTTTCTCTTGCTGGTTTCTTGATCTTCTCTATCAAACACTCTGAGTCACTCCCTCACCGGCGGACGGACAGACAGAGCCAACTAAAAGGCTGTCTTTCCTTAACTGTCTCTGTAACTATGATTACAGTTTCTCTGATTGGACAGCAGTACAGGTTTTTCCAGACCTGGCTGTAGAGTGTGTTAACTCTGTAACTGCTGCATAATTACTAGAGATGGGCGAATTGATTCTAACGAAGTGGAATTCGTTTAGAATTTCAGGAAAACTTCGATTCTGCACGAATTCGAAGTTTGGGGTGATTCGCGGGAACGAAGTGTGCTTTTCATTGATAAAATGTCTGCGAGCACATGGCGTTACATGGGGCAAAGCACTCTGGGAGGAAGAAAGGAACACCCTTAATAACATGTGCAGAGATGAAGACAATCAGAGACCGGCGGGATTCTGTGACATCACCGCACTATATAAGTCCGGGCGCGACGCTGGGAGCTCATACCGCTCTCACTGTACTGATCAGGGAAGGTGCTGCCGCGGCTGCTTGTAGTAGCTCTTACTGAAGAACTGATTTTTATATAGCGATTTTTGGGGGGTGTCACAGGTTGTCTCAGAAACTGCTTCTCTTAAGTTCTAATTCTGATATTGTGGGGTATTGGAACTGAAGTCCAGTGTGCGTCCAATGCAGCTGCATATACATTTTAATGCTATCTGCTCACAGCACATTGAATATCCAAGGGTTATCTAAGCCTGTTCCCGTTGTATTCATTTAAAGAAACAGCGTTTTTAAAAATCCAAATTTCCACTTCATTTTTGGTTGCTCATTTCTTTTGCGCAAATTTACATCCAGGGGTTAATTAAGCGTTGTTCTGCTGTTGTGGTCACTAAAAGGGAAAAATTCTTTTTCACCGCCAAAAAAACATTTTTCCCGTAGCAAATTCACAAGCGAAGGTTTTAAATTTCAAATTTTTTCTGTTGTTGTGTACCGAACAATACACGGCATTTTAACACGATACAAAGCTGGTAATTTTTGGTTGCTCAATTCTTTTGCGCCAATTTACATCCAGGGGGTTTAAATTAAACGTTTTTCTGCTGTTGTGGTCACTAAAAGAAACGTTCTTTTTCACCGCCAAAAGAAGACATTTTGCTGTAGCATAATTCATAACCGAAGGTTTTAATTAAGCCTGTTTGTGCTTTATATTCTGTAAAAATACACAGTGTTTTTTAAACGGCACATACAAGTAAATTTTTCCCGGCAATTTGTGGAGCGCAATTTTTATCCAAGGGTCACCCAAGCTTGGGTTTCTGGGTTCATTTGGAGTCAAATACAGGGTGTGTATTTATCATATGCAGATATCTTCATCAAACAGTGTCTGTACATTTTAGAACAAAAAAGTATGTCAGACAGAGAGGTGGCAGGCTCTTCACGGCGAGGCAGTGGCACAAACATCCCGGAGCAGGCCCAGGTCGCAGGGACAGCAAGGGACGTCGCAGCAGGGGTCACTCGGTGAGGCCACAACTGGCCGCTGTCATCTAGCGGCCGTGTGTTGTTCAGCAACCCAATGGTTCTTGATTGGTTGACTAGGTCATCCACTTCCTCCCAGATGACATCTGACAACCCCAGCCAAGAGTCGGTGGGAACGTCAGACACAACCCTTAGTTGGCATGGCCCAGGAGTGGGTCAGCGGGCCCCCACCCCGTCCTCAACCGCCTCTGTCCCATCCGGTTCCCTCAGCCAGAGATCTACTATGTGGGTTCTGGGCTCGCACCACTATATAGCGAGGATGAACAATTTGAGGGGTGGGCAGTCAGGGAGCTACTTGGCAGTGAAGAAATGGTGCCAATATTCCCTGCTTCTTGCAGTAAGGCGGCAAAGTATAGATGTGGAGACTGGCATGGGAGGTCATGTTGTGAGGGGTCAGCCTCTGCATACCAAGACTGTGATGGGGACAGCAGTGACGATAAAAACACAAATCGATGATAAAGTGACCGCACTTGGGGCGGGGTGAAGAAAAGGCTTCATCATCGTCAGGAGAAAGGGTGAAAGTTTTGCGCGTCAGGGCCACGGAAGCCAGCAATGGGTTGTGGGCCCGTTAGTAGGGGACAGCTGTGAGGTGGGGACCCAACGCCACGGGGAGAAAACCCGATTCGCAGGCCCAAAGAAAGTAGGGGAAAGGGGCTGCGGGGGAAAGCGGCGGTAGTTCACTCAGTGGGGAGGTTTGGGGGTAAAATCCAATACTCGCCGGTGTGGCAAAAAGGGGAGGAGCCAAATATGGGTATATGAGAATTGTGGGCAAAATGAAGCGTGGCCAGGGAGCTAACGTTGGCACCCGGCCCTGCGTAAAAAACATGCAGCGTCACCATCCGGGGGCCTGGGAAAAACGTAGCTCAAAAGTGGGGCCCACCCTGCCGCCGCAGCAACAGCAAAAACAGCGCCCACGCATGCCATTGCAGCCAGTAAGGTCCACCCCCTTGCAGAAGGGACTTTTTCTCTTGCCATCATCCCCGGTCCAGATGTCCTGCCCCTCGTTACTCATGGCGGGCAGCAGTCGTTCGCGGGCGATTGCAAAAGACAACGTATGGGGTCCAACCCTCCTAAGGGGCAGAAGCGACCGTGTCCGTCCGTTGTTGGTACTGCAGTCCCCCCCTTTCCAAATGGTGGGCTCGGGCGGCCGGCGTTGGAGCTGTAACTCGGTAGGGGCCCGTACATTCCCCTTAAAGCCAATGGGTGTTGCCCGGCCCCCAGGCACCCAACAAATTGGACAGGAGAAAGCCGCTTTCTCCCCCACTTGTCAAACTGCGGGTCCTGCGCCAATGTCCGCCCCCCTCCCCTCCACCACCACCCTTTTAGCCTCCCAAGTTTTGCTCCCCTAACCACTGGGTTTGGGCACAGCGGGTCCGCCAGTTTACACCCGGCTTGCCTTTGGCAACGAAGTCCCACAGGGGGGGAACTGCTTCGCCTTCAGCAAGAAAGATGTGTGGGTTTTTCCGCGCCCAAATGCAAATCGGAAAAACCCTGGTACGGGACAATGGGATAACTGGTGTCCGCCTGACCGGAGGAGGGGTGGGCCGGCCTGCATGGACATGTGTTTTTAAATTTGGGTTTTGAAAAAAGGTTCCCGAAGTCAAGATTCGGATGAATAACGTCATTCCACTGCTTCATGTCCTGGAAGATGCTAAAAATCGTCTGGGGAGGACTGGAGACGTGGCGACCACTCCGCGGCCCATAAGTCCGGTGGGGACTGAAATGGAGGAGGAGGAGGAGGACATTGGAGCAGAAGCATTGTCTGGTGAAATGAGTGGATTTTCTACCCAGGTGACAAGAGAGGAGGAGCAGGAGCAGCTGGAGAAGGGTAGATGGAGATGAGTAAGACGAGACAAATGACCCGCAAGCACCGTGGCAGTATACAGTGGAGATGGAGGCAGGGAGCCCCTCGGAGTCACTTGTGCAGATGGCCCACAGCATGCTGATTTTCCTGCCTAGTGACAGCCGAATAATCACCATCCGGCAGAGGGATGACTTCTGGCTCTCCACCCTGTTGGACCCTCGCTACTGGTCCAAAATGGGAGACTTTTTTCCAGCTGCTGAGAGGGAGGACAAACTCAAATACTATAGGGAAATCCTCCGTAGTCAGTTGGCCACTGCCTATGTGCGGCATCGTCCCTCCTCTGACAGGTCTGATTGGGGGGTTCTTCAGCGCTCACATACTACAGCCGCGGATGCTTGTGGAAGGTTGGAGGTATTAGCAGTAACAGCTCCATCAGCAGAAACCTAAGTCTGGAGTCACTGATGAGCAGCTTCCTTCACCCGCCTAGTGAGGAGGGCAGTCGCCAGCAGCAGCAGGACCTGGAGCAGTCCCTGAACCAACAGGTGGTGGCCTACTTGGACAGCACTCTGCCACCCCAGTTAGAAGAACCGCTGGACTACTGGGCAGCCAAACTGGATATGTGGCCGCAACTTGCCGAGTTTGCAGTGGAGAAGCTGTCCTGCCCGGCCAGTAGTGTGGCATCAGAGCGGGTGTTCAGTGCGGCGGGGGCCATCGTTACCCCAAGGAGAACCCGCTTGTCCACGGGAAATGTGGAACGACTGACCTTTGTCAAGATGAATCAGGCGTGGATCGGCCAGGATTTCCACACACCAATGCCTTAGGCGTCAGACTACATCAGCCATGACGCCTCACCCAAACTGTGAGAAATGAGTCTGGGTTCAAACTACCTGACTCAGCCACTATTCTGATGCTGCCAAACGCCTGATGCCACACATCTGCTGCCAGTTTCTCCATCTGCCACCAACCATCTTTACCAGGGACTGGTATAGCCTCCCACCTCCACACTCTGTCATTGTGCCACTCTCTGACCTCATGCTGCTACTGTTGCTGCTGTAACCTACACTCTCTGTCATTGTGCCACTCTGTGGCCTCCTCCTGTTTTTGCCACCTCCAGAATGTCATTGTGCCACTGTCTGACCTCCTGCTGCTGCTGTGGCTGCTGCCGTGCCCTCCACACTGTGTCATTGTGCCACTCTGTGGCCTACTCCTGTTTTGCCACCTCCAGAATGTCATTGTGCCACTGTCTGACCTCATGCTGCTGCTGTGGCTGCTGTAACCTCCACACTCTGTCATTGTGCCACTCTTTGGCCTACTCCTGTTTTTGCCACCTCCAGAATGTCATTGTGCCACTGCCTGACCTCATGATGCTGCTGTGGCTGCTGCCGTGCCCTCCACACTCTGTCATTGTGCCACTGTCTGTCCTCATGCAGCTGCAGTGGCTGCTGCCGTGCCCTCCACACACTGTCATTGTTCCACTCTCTGACCTCATGCTGCTGCTGCCGTCACCTGCACTCTCTGTCATTGTGCCACTCTGTGGCCTGCTACTGTTTTGCCACCTCCAGAATGTCATTGTGCCACTGTCTGACCTCATGCTGCTGCTGTGGCTGCTGCCGTGACCTACACACTCTGTCACTGATGTTGCCGCCTGAGCTCTCAGCTTGTTTTTTTCCAGCTTTCGCTGCCATGACTTTATCAGGCTACATTCCCGCTTCAGTTTTTTGGTCATTTTTGCCCTCTTAAGTGCCCAGGGAATTTTATAGTGAAGCGATTCTAAGAGCGGCGGCAGTCACCTGCGTGTCATACTAAAACACAACATTGTATGAAGACCAAACCAAGCTCCCTCTGCATATTTAAGCATGGCACAACGTTCTACAGCACCCTGCAGGCTCTGTGCAGCCTGGAAATAGCTGTCTTTTAATGCGATTGGTCCCGAAGCAATTCGGACCGAAACAAATTTTGTCGGAAAATTCGGCGAAGTCACCGAATCGAATTTTTGAGAAATTCGCCCATCTCTAATAATTACCTGTTTAAGTAAACACTTGAATATTTTCTATATCACAGGGGCACTTAACTCTTTAACTCATGTCAAAACTTCAAAACAGCAGAATGCAATGTAACAGACCAGAATCAATCAATCAATCATACCTCAGATGATGGCTCACAGTAAGAAAGACAGTGGGGCCAGTCTACCAGCCCACATGTGGAGGAAAGCAAACATTGCACATCACCCTGAACACACAATCCCCACCATGAAGCATAGTGGTGGCAGCATCATTCTTTGGGGAAGCTTTGCTTCAGGAGGGACTGGGAATCTGGTCACAGATGATGGGAAGATGGAAGTAGATAAATATAGGGCAATCCTGGAGGAAAACCCGTTAGAGGCTGCAAAAGACTGAGGAATAGGTTCACCTTCCAGCAAGACAATGACTCTAAAGGTCCAAGCAAAGCTACAATGGAATGGTTTAAAGCATTTTCATGCGTTAAAAAGGCCTAGTCAAAGTCAAGACCTAAATCCCATTGTGAATCTGTGGCAGGACTTGAACAATGCTGTTCACAAACATTTGTCAACCAATCTGACTGCGCTAGAGCTATATTGTGAAGAAGAATGGGAAAAAATATGAATATTTTTGCAACCCACTGTAGCTGAATACCAGAAAAAGGGACCTGCATAACCATTGGGACATAGCCAGAGATTACCATAGATCAAATGTAGTGTTCTATAGAATATGTTTTGTCTGTTTTACACTGGTTTACCTGGTACTTGTGGGACAGAAACAAAATGGTATACAGGTGCTAAATTGACCAAATGTAGTCAAAAGGAAATGTTTGGTCTTTTTCCATAATTTATTTGTCTGAATTTATTTTTGCAGGTATCCAGCTGTATACCAGTGTGGAAAGAATGTTGTAAATTAAGAATGCTTTAAAAAAATAAAAGTGTTAATAGTTTATTTTTATCAATCAAGAAAATGCAAAATGAATAAATATTGCTCAATGCGCTAATTTCTTAACCTGAATACTACAAAAATGCTAGTCCATGCCCTTATCATCTAATGACTAGACTACTGCAGTACCCTCCTCTGCGGCCTCCTGTCTAGCATTCTTGCTCCCCTGCAAACCACTCTTGCTGATCATCTGATCAACCTCTCTCCTTTCTACTCCCTTCTGCCAGTCCTTTCGCTGGCTACCCATTACCCAGAAAATTCAAGTTACTAACCATGACCTATAAGGCTCTCCATAACCTCTCTCCTCCTTATATCTCTGCTTTAATCTCCAGATACCTCCCCCCACGCAATATCTGCTCCTCACAGGACCTTCTTCTCTGCTCTGCACTTGTCACCTCCTCACACAACCATCCCCATGACTTCTCCTGTGCATTCCCCATATTCTGGAACTCACTACTTTAACACATCAGTTTCTTCACCGCAATCACTAGTTTTAAAAGCAACCTGAAAACGCATCATTTAGGATAGCCTACAATTTACAATAACCCTTCTACCACTACACTACCCCTCAAACATGTGTCCCCTCTCCTTCTGTCTCTTTCCTCCTTCCTTGTAGATTGTAAGGCTTTTTTGGGCCTTGTCCTCTCTCCCTCTGTCCCCCCCCCCTTGACTGTACAGCACCCTGGAATTAATGGTGCTTTAACATAGGTAATAATAAAAAATAGTAATAAACAAGAGGGAATCAAAGTCACTATTTGGTGTGACCACTCTTTGCCTTTAGAGTCCTGGAAGTAATGGTATGGCCCCACAGAGTCCAGTCTATCTTAGATTACATGAAGAGACAGAAGGATCTAAGCCAACCTTGAATCCACAGAAGATCTGTGGTTACTCCTGATATTCGGAAAAAAACTCCCTCTGGGGTTCATTCAAAAACTGTGTGCAAGTACCTAGAAGACTTGATGCTTTCTAAAGCAAAGGGTGGACACACCAGATGTTGATTTCATTTAGATTCCTTTCTGTTCATTCACTTTGCTTTTTGGTAATTGATAAAATAAGCTATTTACATATCTATTTTTAAAGCATTCTTACTTTGCAGCGTTTTTTCACAGGTGCTTAAAACCTTGGCACCTGGGTTTTATGTCATTTGAACCCAGCCATAAGTCTGACAATAGAACTGTAAGGGCATGTCCCCATGGCACCGGCAGACGGTTTGCGGTTCTGAAAACCGTCTGAAAAACCGGCCACAAACTAACACACAGCAGTCCCCACTGCACAGGTTTTCCGCCCAGCGGTTTTTCAAAGCGCCAGCCGCCCGAAAAACATTGCGCATGTTCATTCTACCGGCCAATTTTTGGATGGTTTATGAACATCGCAATGTGAAGGTGGAGGGCTTTTCTCTGCTAACCGCGGAGAAAAGCCCTCCCCCGGCGACCGTGGGGACGGCACTAAAACAGGACAAATACCGGTCGGATAAACCGACCGGTATTTGTCCTCTCCCGTAGGGATGAGCCCTAAGGTTAGATCCACACAGCATCAGACAAAAACATCGGAAAGTGAACCGTTTTGTTTCCGATGCACGGCCGCAGTTTTTTGTTACTGTATTTGCAAAAACCACGGTCGGTTCTCGTTTGAAGTTCCTAAATCCACCGGTGCCAGAAAACGAGCAGAAAAAAAAAAAGACCTGTGTAGACTACAGGTAGTTTTTTTCTCTTAAAGTCTATGGGCTGGATAAATGGTCAGATTTTCAAAATATCGTTTTTGTATGTTGTGTAGAGATAATCTAATTGAGCTGACAGCAGACATGTGAAGGAGATTTGTCAGAGCTTGATGCATCACTTCATTGTGGTGCAAATATTTGTCTTATCTTATCATGCGTCTTAAATATTTCTCCTATCATGAGTGTTCCACTTTTACTAATTAGTCACAAAGTAAGTCAATTATATACATTGCAGAGTGCCTTGCTTCTATCATTTTTATTATGAAGAACTAGCGAGGGTTACTGGTAGCAACGCTATTTCATTGTAATGAAGCTCTGAACAGTTTGATTACATCCTGGGAAATTGCAATCACAAGCATTATTTTGCTTAACCAGTTCTCAGCAGTCTAGAAATTGGGGTTGACAGTTCATGTGTGCGCATTATGCCACCTGTTAACCAAAGACCTGCCTTACACTGTGAATCAGGAGAGATAGACATTTCATTTACATAACCTAATCCTGAGCAGAGACACCGTGCTGTTTATCTAATTCACTATAAATAAGTGTATCCCAAGCTGTAAATTATGGAGGCAAAATTTCCCAAAAGACATAAAGAACATTCCTGCACAAGTGCTGATTTCAATCACTCAGTAATATTTAGGGTGTAATTATTATTATATAAACCGTTAAAAGACATAACAGTATTAACATTGGGTCTATACCACTAATCTGCAATGACTGGTTAAGTAAATTGACAATCCCAGATACAGCAGCAAAGCCTCATGGGGTCAATTAGCTTAACCCAGCTTAATGTAGATAAATGTAAACTAACACATTAAGGCCATAGACATTTAATTCCAAGCAGCGTTGCCAGTGCAAAGTAAGCAATCTTCAGTAACACTACAAGGCCACCCACCAGTAATCTCTGTCTAAGGCCTAATGGAGTGTGTCTGTAAGCAAAACTGCCATTGCAGTAAACTAATTGAGCTTTGGCTCTAAACAGAGATATAGGATTCTAGTCTCAACTATGAAAAAGTTATTTAACTGATTAGATCTTCATACAAATATACACTTTATTTTGTACTTATTTATTCCATTATTTGCCTTGTCATGCATTTGTATTCCTGAGGGGAAAAGTGTTTGTGTGTTTTTTTTTTATTTTCGATCTATAGTAAGTTATTTCAGAATTTATACACATATGTACTATATTTTGTACTTATATATTCCTTTATTTGCCTTATAATGCTTTTGCATTTTTTGAGGGGAGGGCCGTTTGTGTAGTTTTGGTATCTATCATTGTATATCATGAATGTTATAAACAATATCTAAGTTGTAGCTACAGGGGTTGCAAGGTAGAAGTCATACCTAGGCACTGATGCCTGAAGGGACAAGGGACCCATAGGCGACTCTACCAGAAGACATCAGCTTTATACATGATAAGTGGGGAGACTTTTTAATGATCTACAATGAGACCTAGGAACTTCAAGTTAGGTTCTCTAAACAGTATAAAAGTGATACACATATATATATATATATATATATATATATATATAATATATATATATATATATATATATATATATATGTGTATATATATATATACATAAATATTATATATATATATATATATATTTTATATATATATATATATATATATATATATATATATATTATACCGTGTTTCCCCGAAAGTAAGACAGCGTCATACATTCTTTTTACCCCCAAAAGTCCCACTATGTCTTACTTTCGGGGTATGTCTTATATTGACAGGTATATGGCCCCATACGCAGGTAATAGGCAGGTATATGTCCCCCATAAGCAGATTATAGGCAGGTATATGGCCCCATAGGCAGGTATATGGCCCCATAGGCAGGTGTAGGGCAGGCTGTAGGCAGGGTATAGGGCCGGTATAGGCAGGTATAGGCAGGTATAGGCAGCTGTAGGCAGGTATAGGGCAGGTATAAGGCAGGTATAGGCAGCTGTAGGCAGGTATAGGCAATAATATCAAAATAAAAAAACAAACAATCACTTACCTGGATCCCCGCGCTCTCCGCTCTGCTCTATCTTCTTCTCGGCACAGGCGGGTGTCATCATCAGGCCGCGCACGCAGCATGATGACACACGCTGCCTGTGCCAGGAGCTCCGGACAGCCGCGAGTCTGCGGCCGCCCGGAGGCCACTGCGGAGCACGGAGCACTCGCTCTCTGCTCCGCAGTGGTATCCCTTAACCTACATGCGCTCCGGAGGAGTCGCATATAGGTGAAGGAATCGCGGACAGTGCCCGGGCCAGCGCAGCGCCCGGACACTGTACGCTGTACTCGGCATTCAGCTATATGCGCTCCCTGAGGAGCCGCATATAAACTGAAGCGTCCCTGTCGGCGCCCGGGCCATCGCAGCGCCCGAGCGCAGACAACGTACAGTTACTACGTCTTACTTTCGGGGTACGTCTTACATTAGTCGACCTCCCTAAACTCCCCGCTACGTCTTACTATCGGGGGTGTCTTACTATCGGGGAAACACGGTATATCTCACACCACATATCACATTATACTGTTTACAGACATAACTTGAAGTTCGTAGGTCTCATTGTAGACTGTAAGCCCTCACAGGCAGGTAACTCTCTCCTTCTGCCAGTTGTTAGTTATTAATCATCACTTTTGTACTTGTTTGACCTATGTTATGTATGCAACCCGAATGTACAGTGATCTGGAGCCAAGGGCGCTCTAAAATAAATAATAATAAAATAATAATTGTAGCTCATTAAAATGTCTCCCCACCTATCATGTATAAAGCTGATGTCTTCTGGTAGAGGCGCCTATGGGTCCCTTGTCCCTTCAGGCATCAGTGCCTAGGTATGACTTCTACCCTGCAACCCCTATAGCTACATCTTAGATATTGTTTATAATATTCATGATTTACAATTCTATACGCATCATCACAGACATCTGTGTCCTCTTGATGATACATGTTCATATGTACGGAAATAAATACTATTCCTTGACAAGCAAATCAGATTACCTCTTTACATACTGTACCACTTTAATGTTGCAGAAGGTTACCATATGGTAAGTACTGTTTAACTACACCCTATGTGCGTCATACTCTGTAAAAGGAAAACATTTTCTAATGATATTCATCAATGTATTATACTGCTGTATTACATGCACATCCTATTCTGTAAAAGAACAACCAAATTCTTGTTTATACCCACTCAGTTGTACATGATTATCCCCCATACACATCATAGAGTGATTGGTAACATCCATCTTTATATTGTGTTCACCTGGTAAAACAAGACCACATACATAATCTACATGTACCAAGTATCAGGATACACAAGTTTTCTTTCTGTACACTACAAGCTTTAACCCCATTCACATCACACTACATAAAGGGAGTTCTTCTTGCAGAACTCCCTATATAGTACATGACTACAAACCATGTACATAGTACATAATAAACACATCATGTAAAGCTTGCTATATAGTTAAAGAGTGTACACCATGCAGATTATATTCTGCGTGAGGACAACCATCTTCTTAAAGTCAAAACAATGACATAAATCTCTGTATGAAAACACTTTGCAGAGTTTTTATAGAAAGAGGGCACCTGATGTATATCATACTGTTTGGGAACACAACAGTCTTGAAGTAGTCTACAGTACAATACAACAGAGTATTCTTCATGTAAAGGTGTATGCTTTAGCCTGTTTACTGATCCCAGAATTACTTGCAAATTAAGGTAGATAATTGTAGAAGGACATTACATTTTATTAACCTGTAAAAAATCTAAAAAAAAATCAGTCTGAGTACAGGATATAACGCAAGAAAGTATATTGCATAAACCATTTAGTAATCATGGACTCCACAAAACCACTGAAATTCAACACTGAGATGTTAGCAGTAGGTTCTGAGGTACGGTTTTCATGGATCAGTCTTGTTTTTAAAGCACATCACACAAATGCCTATTTTGACTAAGATTTGGGAAAGTTGGAGGCCAAGTAAATATTTTAAAATCTTAAAGATTTGTTTAAAGCATTTCTGAATCATATATTCAGTGTGGCAGGATGCATGTCCTTGCTGAAAGAGGCCACTGCCATTAAAGAGAACCTGTCAGGGGGTTTATGTTGCCCTATCTAAGAGCAGGATGTGATAGAGGGAGAGAAGCTGAGCTCTGTGATATATAGGGTTATATGATAGAGGGAGAGAAGCTGTGCTCTGTGATACATAGGGTTATATGATAGAGGGAGAGAAGCTGAGCTCTGTGATATATAGGGTTATATGATAGAGGAGATGAGCTCTGTGATATATAGGGATAGAGGGAGAGAGCTCTGTGATATATAGGGTTATATGATAGAGGGAGAGAAGCTGAGCCCTGTAAAATATAGGGTTATATGATAGAGGGAGAGAAGCTGGGCTATGTGATATATAGGGTTATATGATAGAGAAGAGAAGCTGAGCTCTGTGATATATAGGGTTACATGATACAGGAAGAGAAGCTGAGTTCTGTGATATCTAGGGTTATATGACAGAGGAGAGGTTCTGACCTATGTAATATATAGCGTTATATGGAAAAGAGATACTGTAAAAAAGAAAAGAAAGAGAGAATGCCAAAGCGCACTCCTGGGGCAAGTAGCATACAAAAATAAGGTGATTAAAATATATAAAAAAAGATAGGACTCTCACCTTTTTAAATTGTACAATCGTAGTACAAAGTAATTAGCAGTCAGATCTCTAAAATGATTTCATTTCAATAGTGGCTTTGTAGAGCTGTCGATCATACCTCCTCTATCAGGGATCCAGTACCGAGAGGTTCCTTGATGAATATAAATCAAATCCACCACTTTTGTCTTTGGACAGTAGAACAGAAGAGAAAAATGGAGGCAAAAAGGATACTGGCGCTCACAAGAGTAATAAAATACAAAATTTTGCCTGAAGCTATTTTTAAAATCCGAATTGGATCATTTATTCAGCATAATAAAAGGTTATCCATTTAGTAGAAATAAAATGAGTCAGACCATTAAAAAATGTCCGTAAAATAAAAAGCAACGCGATTCACCGGGTCTTTTGTCCGGCTTCTTCAGGGTGTGTAAATTCCGTTAGAGCCTCGTGGGTTTTAAGCGCAAGTTTTTTCTCTACAGGTCATAGTAATATAGTGTTATATAGACAAAATACATTGCAAACTTAGCCTAAAAGATTTTCAAATCTTATATTAACATACAGCACATCAATACATAATACATTTAATGTTGAACTGTTAACATGTGAATAATTAGAACATGATGGTAGTTACAATAGTGTCATAATTGCCGTGGCCTGGAAGAGTTGTAGAATCTAATTTTACAGTTTCAAATGCTTTTTGTGAAAGGAAGAATTGAGACAAAGGGCCACATGTATGAAAACTGTTTAGGTAACCTATGGGCAAAAAAGTGAGTTTTAGACCTAAACAGGTTCATACATGTGGCCCAAAATGCGTAGTGCGCATGTCTCGACACTTAGCCTTCCTTGAATGTACCCTTTCGAGATCTTAATTGAGGTAAAGCGCAAGTGTGTGGTGGGGCACCTCAAGTTCCAGCAAAGCCGAAATGACTCGACTGCATTTGTAATAGTGCGAATTCAGCTAGTTGGGACACTTGTAAATATATATAAACTTTTATAAGTTTTATGGCCATCTCAACACTAAAGTTACCCATAACTTCCTAAAGAACTGGCTTTAAGGTTTAAAAAATGTGCAGATCTTATGAATATTTAAAACAGGTCCTCAGAGGCTCCCAATATGTGAAGTCTTCTGGGATAAAATCAAAGCACATTCCCAATCTTGAATATAAATGATTACTTAAAGAATGCAACAAATTTAGACCAACATGAGCTGTATTGAAAAAGCTGTATTAAAAAATGTTTTTTAAGAATATAAAAACTTATATTATAGAGGTTTTCTCGCTACAAAGATCATATCTCTAATGATTGGGACGGTAAAAATAAGCACTTTTTTAATTGGTTTGCTTTACCTAAGTTACTTAGTATAGTAGATATGAGCTAAACTGTGCATCTATAGCTATTTCTGCAGCAGCAGGACGGGACACAACCCCTCAGTGATTGGCTGACTGACATTTCATTCAGTCTGTTTAGACACGCCCCGCGGATGGGAAACGCCCCCTGCCCCCTGATTGGCTGCCTGCACGCTGTGCTTACTCCCCTCTGAGCTGTTTAAATTGAAAGTGAAACTAAATGGCCTCAGCTTCTCTATGCTCCTATCTCAGCTCTATGTAAAGGATCTGGGCAATTACTCAGTCTCTATCAGTTTGATTCACTCTCCCCCTCATATAACACAGCCTTATACATTGCTCTTCCCTCATATAACATAGCCTTATACAATGCTCTCCCCTCATATAACACAGCCTTATACACTGCTCTCCCCTCATATAACACAACTTTATACACTGCTCTCCCCTCATATAACACAGCTTTATACAGTCTGTTCCCATCACCCATAGAACACAGCCTTATACAGTCTGATAAGAGGAGGGGGGGAGGGCAGTGTGCATTCCTCACATTTGTTTAATCAGTTCAGGTTGTATGTATAACTGTTTATAGCAATGAGAGGGTTCTGCTTACAAGGAGCTTGTGGCGCCTGAAACTGAAGGCTCTGCAGACATAAGAAGCATGCAGGAGGATGCAGAGCTGTCCTCTCCAGACATCCTTCCCCCCCCCAATGAATGATGATGTCACAACTCTTCAGTGAGGGGAGACATGCCTCCTGGCAGGAGATACACGCCTACAGGGAGGAGAGACTCGCCCCTGGATTTGAAACTGACACAGATATTATTAGTTCAAGTCTACGAAATCTTCAAACGATAAAACCCCTTTAGGATAGATTGGAGAAAGTATATCTATTTATATTAATGAAAGACATAATGCATTTACTATCAAAATTAATATTTTAAAGAATGGCAACTGGATTTATTAATCTATCAACTCATGTGCCTCATTTAAACCGTAAGGTGAGAGAGTCTTCAGTTGGAATATCCAGTACATCTCTCTATCACGTAAATGACGGAAACGGTCAGGTATTGTGTCACTAATGTGCTCTATTGGTTTAACTGTATGTATTGAAGGCTCATCCAGACGCTCAATATTAATGATTCTGCAAAGACTATGGGCGACATGTATAAACGGGCTTTACGCCTGTTTTCTGGCGTATACTGCGCCTCCCGGCCCGAATCCCCCTGTCGGACGCAGGGGACGTAACGAAAAAAAAATATTAATTCAATAAAATCATGTTTATTTCTTTATTTTCGTTATCCAAAGATCAATAGTATGGGTGCAACGAAAATAAAGAAATAAACATGATTTGATTGATGTAATATTTTTTTTTCGTTACCCCCATATTATTATTAATTTTATATACACATTGGGACAACTTCTGTAGTCTTATAATTTGATTTCGGCCATGTACAGTTTTATTTCAGATTGCAGTAGAAAACCCATAGGAGCGTCGCTCGCTCTCCCATTGGTCCAAATAACGGCGCCTCTTTTAAATTAGCCAATCACAGAGCTCGCTCGGAATTTCTTTTCCCAATAGAACTCTATGAGAAAATAGCTCGCGCTCTGATTGGCTAAGCTGGACGAGCCCCCGCTAGCTCAACCAATCAGCTCTTTTCTGCCTTTTTACTGTATTTTTAACTGTCCCGCCTTTGAATATGATTGGTCAATTTTTCTCCATAGGTTATATTGGGTCCCTGTCGCTCCTATTCTGATTGGTCAATTCTCCTCCATAGGATATAATGGGACACTGTCGCTCCTATTCTGATTGGCTGGTTTATGCTGATCAATCAGAAGAGCTTAAACAATTTGAATTACTGTATTTCCCGGCGATTCTCTCTATTGCAATTCCCTATGTAGCGCCGGTCTTGGCGACAAACGCGTTGTTCTGGGTTTTAACTGATTTATTTTTAGAGAAGGTTTTAGCTCTTTATCTGATAATGTTTTACACTTAATCAAAATGATTTTTTTATTAATACTTCATGCCGCACAGCGCTGAGCGCCGAGATTGCATTGCGCCCATCTCTCCATAGACTACAATGGGAGAAGTAGCTCGCGCTCTGATTGGCTGGGATAGGCAAGCCACCGCTAGCTCAGCCAATCAGATCTTTTCTGCATTTTTACTGTATTTTGAACTGTCCCACCTTTGATTTTGATTGGTCAAAACTTCTCCATAGGCTATAATGGGTCTTTTGCTACGCTCCTATTCTGATTGGTCAATAGTTCTCCTTAGGTTTTAATGGGACACTGTCGCTCCTATTCTGATTGGCTGGTTTATGCCGACCAATGAGAAGCGCTTAAACAATTTGAATTACTGTATTTCACGGCAATTCTCTCTATTGCAATTCCTTATGTAGCGCCGGACTCGGCGACAAACGCGTTGATATGGATTTTATTAATGTATGTTTATAGAAAGTTTCAGCTCTTTATCTGATAATGTTTTACACTAAATAAAAATGATTTTTTTAGTCATACTCCATGCCGCACGGCGCTGAGAGCCGAGATTGCATTGCGCCGATCTCTCCATAGACTACAATGGGAGAAGTAGCTCGCGCTCTGATTGGCTGGGATAGCCAAGCCACCGCTAGCTCAACCAATCAGCTCTATTCTGCATTTTTACTGTATTTTGAACTGTCCCGCCTTTGATTCTGATTGGTCAATAGTTCTCCATAGGTTTTAATGGGTCTTTGTCGCTCCTATTCTGATTGGCCGGTTTATGCCGACCAATGAGAATAGCTTTCAGAATTTGAATTACTGTATTTCCCGCTAATTTCCTATATCCTAATTCTTGAATTAGGATATTGGAAAGTGATTTTTTTTTTATGTATTTTTTATTTTTAAGGTTTCAGCTCTTTTTCTGAGAATGTTTAACGCCTTTATAAAGGTGATTTTTGTTTCATACTCCGCACCGACATGTGGAATGATTTCTTGCTGTTCTCCAGCCTGTCTAGCATCGGAACAGATTTTCGGCGCAGTCCCGCACGGCGCCTAAGTCCCGCACTGCGCCCGTGTCCCCGCACTGTGCCCCACACACTGGCGAGGCGCAGGGAACTTTTCCCCACATGTACGAGTGCACCTCCTCGGACGGCGAATCATAGGCGCAGAGCGGCGCTGCGCCTCAGTCCCCGCACTGCGCCTAACACACTGGCGAGGCGCGGCGGACTTTTCCCAGCATGTATGAGTGCACTACCTCCGGCGGCGAATCTCAGGCGCAGCGCCGCACTGCGCCTAAGTCTCGCACTGCGCCTAACACACTGGCGAGGCGCGGCGGACTTTACATTGGATGTATGAGCGCGCCCCGGCCCCGACAAAAATCAAGCGCAGATTTCGCCGGAAAACTAGCGGAAAAGCGCACCCCGACCCGGCGAGCTTCATACATGTCGCCCTATGTTTCAAAAAGCATTTCCTGACATTAAAACGATGTATATGCAGTCTTGTAGATAATTTAGTTGTGCGGCCCACATATTGGACACCACATTTACATTCGATAAGATAAATTACATACAGTCATATGAAAAAGTTTGGGCACCCCTATAAATTTTAATCATTTTTAGTACTAAATATTTTGGTGTTTGCAACAGACATTACAATTTGATATATCTAATAACTGATGGACACAGTAATATTACCGGATTGAAATGAGGTTTATTGTACGAACACAAAATGTGCAATATGCATTAAACCAAATTTTGACTGGTGCAAAAATTTGGGTACCCTTATCATTTTATTGATTTGAATACTCCTAACTACTTTTTACTGACTTTCTGAAGCACAACATTGGTTTTGTAACCTCACTGAGCTTTGACCTTCATAGCCAGGTGTATCCAATGATGAGAAAAGGTATTTAAGGTGGCCAATTGCAAGTTGTTCTCCTATTTGAATCCCCTGTGAAGAGTGGCATCATGGGCTCCTCAAAACAACTCTCAAATGATCTGAAAACAAAGATTGTTCAACATTGTTGTTCAGGGGAAGGATACAAAAATTTGTCTCAGAGATTTAACCTGTCAGTTTCCACTGTGAGGAACATAGTAAGGAAATGGAAGACCACAGGGACAGTTCTTGTTAAGCCCAGAAGTGGCAGGCCAAGAAAAATATCAGAAAGGCAGAGAAGAAGAATGGTGAGAACAGTCAAGGACAATCCACAGACCACCTCCAAAGAGCTGCAGCATCATCTTGCTGCAGATGGTGTCACTGTGCATCGGTCAACAATACAGCACACTTTGCACAAGGAGAAGCTGTATGGGAGAGTGATGCGAAAGAAGCCGTTTCTGAAAGCACGCCACAAACAGAGTCGCCTGAGGTATGCAAAAGCACATTTGGACAAGCCAGCTTCATTTTGGAAGAAGGTCCTGTGGACTGTTGAAACAAAGATTGAGTTGTTTGGTCATACAAAAAGCCGTTATGCATGGCATTCCAAAAACACAGCATTCTAAGAAAAACACTTGCTACCCACTGTAAAATTTGGTGGAGGTTCCATCATGCTTTGGGGCTGTGTGACCAATGCTGGCACTTGTTAAAGTTGTGGGTCGCATGGATTCAACTCAGTATCAGCAGATTCTTCAGAATAATGTACAAGAATCAGTGATGAATTTGAAGTTACGCCGGGGATGGATATTTCAGCAAGACAATGATCCCAAACACAGCTCCAAATCTACTCAGGCATTCTGACAGAGGAACAATTACAATGTTCTGGAATGGCCATCCCAGTCCCCAGACCTGAATATCATTGAACATCTGTGGGATACTTTGAAGCGGGCTGCCCATGCTCGGCGACCATCAAACTTAACTGAACTTGAATTGTTTTGTAAAGAGGAATGGTCAAAAATACCTTCATCCAGGATCCAGGAACTGATTAAAAGCTACAGGAAGCGACTAGAGGCTGTTATTTTTGCAAAAAGAGGATCTACTAAATATTAATGTCACTTTTCTGTTGGGGTGCCCATACTTTTGCACCGGTCAAATTTTGGTCTAATGCATATTGCACATTTTGTGTTAGTACAATAAACCTCATTTCAATCTGGAAATATTACTGTGTCCATCAGTTATTAGATATATCAAATTGAAATGGCTGTTGCAAACACCCAAATATTTAGAACTAAAAATGATTAAGATTAATAGGGGTGCCCAAACGTTTTCATATGACTGTATGTAGATATGCAAGATAGATGAAATTTGATGTCGTATTGTTTTCCTGTACTATTTGATTAAAATTTTTGTCAAGTACAGATTTCGTGGCAGCATTTACAAGTGCCATGTCCGCATGGATAAGAAACCCTTTGTGCTATGGCTGTACCATCTTTCTTACTGTGTTGTTTGAATCTAGATGGAGCAAGTAAGTTCCTCAATGATGTGTCCCTTCTATATGTGATTTTTGGATTTTTTATATAATTGGGACCAAAATCGAATCTCTACAAAGCAAATACCAATGTTTGTTCCAACAAATTCTCTATTGAGAGTTATATGTGATAGTAAAATTGAACTGTGGATTGTATCTCAGAGTACAATTCTTTGAAGAGAATATTTTGGGAGCAACACAGGACTGTTGTGTCAGTTTACTGGCCTTTATCAATGATGTTTCAATAAGGTCTTTTAGAAAGCCCTTTTCCAGAAACTTATCAGCAATTTTTTTTGGCTTACTTTAAATCCGTGGACTCAAATAGATATCTTCACTTTAATAGCAATCATCATACCAGCTGGAAAAGAAATACACCGTTTAGTCAATTTTGCAAAGTTCGTAAAAATTGTATGACTGATCAGGATTATGATACTGAAGCCAAAAAAATTGCTGATAAGTTTTTGGAAAAGGGCTTTCCAAAATAACTTTATTGAAACATCATTGATAAAGGCCAGTAAACTGACACAACAGTCCTGTGTTGCTCCCAAAATACCCTCTTCAGAGAATTGTACTTAGAGATGGGCGAATGGATTCTAACGAAGTGGAACTCGTTTAGAATTTCAGGAAAACTTCGGTTCTGAACGAAGTCGAAGTTTGGGGTACTTCGGGTGAACGAAGTGTGCTTTTGATTGATAAAATGGCTGCGAGCACATGGCGTTACATGGGGGCAAAGCACTCTGGGAGGAAGAAGGGCATAGCCTGCATGACATGTGCAGAGATGAAGCCAATCAGAGATCGGCGGGATTCTGTGACGTCACTGCACTATATAAGTCCGGGCGCGACGCTGGGAGCTCACACTCCTCTCACTGTACTGAGTAGGGAAGGTGCTGCCGCGGCTGCTTGTAATAGCTCTTACTGAAGAACTGATTTTTATACAGCGATTTTTGGGGGGTGTCTCAGCTTGTCTCAGAGACTGCTTCTCTTAACGTTCTATTTCTGATTTTGTGGGGTATTGGATCTGAAGTCCAGTGTGTGTCCAGTGCAGCTGCATATACATTTTAATGCTATCTGCTCACAGCACATTGAATATCCAAGGGGGATCTAAGCCAGTTCCTGTTGTATTCATTTAAAGAAACAGCGTTTTTACAATACAAATACCACTTCATTTTTGGCTGCTCAATTCTTTTGCGCAATTTACATCCAGGGTTAATTAAGCGTTGTTCTGCTGCTGTGGTGACTACAAGAAACCGTATTTATCACCGCCAAAAATTACAATTTTCCTGTAGCATAATTCACAAGCGAAGGTTAATTAAAATTTTTTCTCTTGTTGTGTAGCGTAGAAAACACGCAATTGTAACACGCTACAAAGCTAGTAGTTTGTGGCTGCTCAATTCTTTTGCGCAATTTACATCCAGGGGTTAATTAAGCGTTGTTCTGCTGCTGTGGTGACTCCAAGAAACCGTCTTTTTCACCGCCAAAAATTACAATTTTCCTGTAGCATAATTCACAAGCGAAGGTTAATTACAATTTTTTCTCTTGTTGTGTAGCGTAGAAAACACGCAATTGTAACACGCTACAAAGCTAGTAGTTTGTGGCTGCTCAATTCTTTTGCGCAATTTACATCCAGGGGTTAATTAAGCGTTGTTTTTCTGCTGTGGTGACAAAAATAAACCGTCTTTTTCACCGCCAAAAATTACAATTTTCCTGTACCATAATTCACAAGCAAAGGTTAATTACAATTTTTTTCTCTTGTTGTGTAGCGTAGAAAACACGCAATTGTAATACGCTGTTGTGGATGGGAACAAAGGTTATATATATATGTGTGATCCTTTGTGTCTCTATTTTAATGTATTAGTTAGTATATACCTCACATATATATATATATATATATATAAAACAGGCACATACTTATATAGTACAGAATGTAAAAGCTGTATGTATATCTTTTGTCATTCATGTGTTAAACAAAATGGCCGTCTGTAGTAGTTTGTATAGATCGTCGTGTAATCCAAGGTGGCGCCTAGTCAGAAGTTACACCCTGTGAAACCGTCTTTTTCACCGCCAAAAATTACAATTTTCCTGTAGCATAATTCACAAGCGAAGGTTAATTACAATTTTTTCTCTTGTCGTGTAGCGTAGAAAACACGAAATTTGTAACACGCTACAAAGCTAGTAGTCTGTGGTGCTAAATTCTTTTGCGCAATTTTACATCCGGGGGTTTAAATTTAAGCATTGTTTTTCTGTTTGGGGTAACAAAAATAAACCGTCTTTTTCACCGCCAAAAATTACAATTTTCCTTTGTACCTAATTCAAAAGCAAAGGTTAATTACAATTTTTTCTCTTGTTGTGTAGCGTAGAAAACACGCCATTGTAACACGCTACAAAGCTCGTAGTTTGTGGTTGCTCATTTGTTTGGCACAATTTACATCCAGAGGTTAATTAAGCGTTGTTCTGCAGCTGTACTCAGTAAAAAGAAACTTTATTTTTCACCGCCACAGAAGAAATTCGGGTAGCAAAATTTTCATATCCAAAGGGTTTAAATTTAAACCCTGTTTGTGCTTTTATATTCAGTAAAATACACAGAGTTTTTTTAAACGGCACATACAAGTCAATTTTTCCTGCCCATTTGTGGAGCGCAATTTATATCCAAGGGTTTTCCAAAGCTTCTTAGTGGGTTCATTTGGAGTCAAATACAGGGTGTGTATTTTTCATATACAGATATCTTCATCAAACTTTGTCTGTACTTTTTTAGAACAAACAGAAATGTCAGACAGAGAGGTGGCAGGCTCTTCCCCTGCGAGTGGCAGAGGCCCCAAACATTCCAGGCTAGGTCGCAGCAAGCAAGGGGACGTCGCAGCAGGGTCACTCGGTGAGGCCACAACTGCCGCTGTCATCTAGCGGTGTGTGTTGTTCAGCAACCAGTGGTTCTTGATTGGTTGATGGTCATCCACTTCCTCCAGATGAATCTGACAACCCCAGCCAAGAGTCGGTGGGAACATCAGACACAACTTTTAGTTGGCATGGCCCGGGAGCGGGTCAGGGGCCCCTCACCTGTCCTCAACCCGCCTCTGTCCCATCCGGTTCCTCAGCCAGAGATCTACTATGTGGTCTGGGTCAGCGCCACTATTATAGCGGGGGGATGAACAATTTGAGGAGGGCAGTCAGCAGCTACTTGGCAGCGAAGAAATGGGGCCAATATCCTGCTTCTTGCAGTGGGCCCGGCAAAGTATAGATGTTGAGAGTGGCATAGGAGGTCATGTTGTGAGGGGTCAGCCTCTGCATACCAAGACCGGTGATGAGGACAGCAGTGACGATGAAACACAAATAGATGATCATCATCGTCAGGAGAAGAGGGCGTCAGCTTGCGCGTCAGGCAGTGGCGCAGCCAGCAAGTGGGTCGTGTGGCCGTGAGTCAGAAGGATAGCAGCAGTGTGAGGTCGGGAGCCCAGCGGCCACGGGGTAAAAAACCCGCTTCGCAGGTCCAAGAAAGTAGCAGCACAGGGGCTCAGCGAGGCAGCGGCGGCAGTAGTCACTCAGTGCGGAGCATTGGCGGTAAAATCCGATACTTGGCGGTGTGGCAGTTCTTTGCTAAGACACCGGAGGAGCCGAATATGGGTATATGTAGAATCTGTGGGCAGAAAGTGAAGCGTGGCCAGGGAGCTAATGTTGGCACCACGGTCCTGCTTCAACACATGCAGCGTCACCAGCCGGTGGCCTGGGAGAAACCGGGCTCAGCTGTGGTGGTCCAGCCAGCCGCCGCAGCAACGCAGCGCGCCCAGTGGCACGCATGCCATTGCAGCCAGTCAAGGCTCCACCACCTCTGCAGAAGGGGGCTGTTTCTCTTTGACATCATCTCCCGGTTTCCCGATGCTCTGCTCCTCGCTACTCATGGCGCCAGCAGTCGTTCAGCGAGGCGATTGCAAAGAGACAACATATGCGTCCAACCATCCTAAGGTGCAGAAGCTGACCGTGCTCCTGTCCAAGTTGTTGGTGCTGCAGTCCCTCCCTTTCCAATGGTGGACTCTGCACCGTTCAGAGAACTAATGGCTTGTGCCGAGCCGAGATGGAAAGGTTCCAAGCCCTAATTTCTTTTCCAAAAAGGCAGTACCCGCACTTCAATAAATATGTAGAACAGAAGGTGGGCCAGTCCTTGAGTTATCGGTTTGTTCCAAGGTGCACGGCAGCACGAACGTCTGGAGCTGTAACTACAGTCAGGGCCAGTACATGTCCTTTACGGCCCACTGGGTGAATGTGCTTCCGGCCCAGGCACACCAACAACTTGGACAGGATATGCCGCTTTCTCCTCCACGTTGTCAAATGCGGTCCCGCGCCCAAAGTCCGCCCCCTCCTTCTCCACCACCACCACCCTCTCTGCCCCCACAAGTACTGCTCCATCATACCACATGTGTAGGGCCAGCTGTGTCACGCAGTTCTACACCTGGCTTGCCCTCAGCGAAAGAAGTCAACGGGGAGGAACTGCTCCGCGTCATGCAGCAAGAATCGATGTGTGGCTTTCTCCGCGCCAACTGCAAATCGGAACCATGGTGACGGACAATGGGAGGAACATGGTGTCCCGCCTGCTCCGAGGAGGGATGGTCCATGCGCCCTGCATGGCGCACGTGTTCAATCTGGTTGTGAAAAGGTTCCTGAAGTCTTCCCCCCGATCTTCAGGAAGATTCTGAAAATGGCCAGGAAACTGTGCATGCACTTCATCCATTCCTACAAAGCCAGGAACACCCTTGAGTTGCAGTGGCAGAACGGCCTCCCCCCAAAACACTCTGTATGCGATGTTTCCACACAATTTGGGAAATTCCAGCCTGTACATGTTGGACCGACTGTATGAACAGAGAAAGGCCATTAACGATTTTTTGATGATCCAGGCGGACAGGAGTACTCCCCTGTGTAACTTTGATGTCAGCCAGTGGCAGCTCATGCGTGACACCCGCCGTTTTTTGAGGCCATTCGAGGAGGCCACATTATTTGTCATTCCCCAGGATTTCCGGGAAAATTAACGTCTTTCCCACTCCCTTCATGCCCCGGGAAAAACAGATGCTGAAAAAATCTGTTTGGGGCGGGGGACTGGAGACGTGGGGGACAAATCTCCGGCCAAAAGACCCCGGTGGGGCCCTGAAATGGAGGAGGAGGAGGAGGACTTTGGACCCAAAGCTTTGGGCTGGTGAAATGAGTGGATTTTCTACCCAGGTGACAAAGAGGGGGCAGGAGCAGCTGGAGGGGTAGGGGAAAGATGGGGGGAAGACGAGGCAGATGCCCCGCAAGACCGTGGCAGAAACATAAAAGGTTTGGAGGCAGGGACCCCCTCGGAGTCACTTGTCAGATGGCCCGCACTTTCTGATTTGCCGGGCAATTTGGACACCCGAATAGTAAAGCATCCGGCAGAGGGATACTTCGGCTCTCCCCCTCTATTGGACCCTGCTACCGGGCCCCCAAAATGGGAGCCTTTTACCCAATTTAAAGGAGGAGCCCAAACTCAAATACATGGGGAAAATTCCTCCGAAAGTCATTTGGGCCCGCTGCCTTTTTGCGGAAATGTCCTCCTCTGACAGGTCTGACCGAGGGGTTCTTCAGCGCTAAAGTCCCTACAGCCGCGGCTTGGGGGGGGGGGGGGGGTGGGGAAAGCAGTCCCAGCTCCATCAACAAAACCTAATTTGGGAGCCCACTGATGACAGTTTCCCTTTTCCACCCCCCCCCCCAAAAAAGGGTTTGGGGGAAGGGACAGTCCCCCAGCAGCAGCAGCAGCAGGACCTGGGGGGCAGACCCGAACCAAAGGGGGTTTCCCTAGGGGGACAGAAACTCTGCCACCCCGTTAGAAAAACCCCCTGGATACGGGGGAAAACCAAAAAACTGATGGGTAGAGGGCAACATGCCGGTTTGCAGGGGGAAGAAGCTGTCCTCCCCCGGCCAGTAGTGGGGCCCATCAGAGGGGGTTGTTCAGTCGGCGGGGGCCTTCGTTTCCCCCGGGGGAGAACCCGTTTTGTCCACGGGAAATGGGGAACGACTGGACTTTTGCCCAAGATGAATCAGGGGGAAAAATGGGCCGGGAAATTTCCCACAAAACCCAATGCCTTAGGCGTCAAAATACTTCAGCCTTTGACGCCTCACCCAAAAACTGTGAGAAATAGTCGGGGTTCAAAGTAACTCCCTCAGCCTAATCTGTTTGCCACCACCCCCCTGATGCCACCCATCTGTGAAATTTCTCCTTTCTGCCACCAACCATCTTTACCAGGGACGGGTATTGCCACCCCCCTCCACATTTTTCCCCATTGGGGCCCAGTCTGACCTCATTCTGCTGCCCCCATCACCTCCACTCTCTGTCTTTTGGTGCCACTCTGGGGCCCTCCCCCATTTTTCCCAAACCTCCAGAATGTCATTGTGCCCTGCTGCCCTCATCCCTGCTGCTGTGGCTGCTGCCGTGACCAACACACTGTGTCATTGTCCCGTGTCTGACCCCTGCTGCTGCTGTGGCTGAGGGCCGTGACCTACCCCACTCTGTCATTGTGTACTGTCGACCTCATGCGCTGCTGTGGCTGCGGGCCATGACCTACACCCCTGTGCCCATTGTCCCACTTGGGGCCCTATTCCTGTTTTTGCCACCCCCAAAATGCCATTGTGCCATGTCTGACCTAAGCTGCTGCTGTGGCTGCTGCGGTGACCTCCAAAACTGTTCTTTCCCCCCACTCGGGGGCCCTTTGCCCCTTTTTTTTGCCCCCCTTTTCCCAAAAATGTCATTGTGCACTGTCTGACCTGATGCTGCTGTTTGTGGCGATCCCCGTACCTACACACTCGGTCATTGTCCCACTGTTTGACCTCATCGTTTGCTGTGGCTGCGGGCCTTTACCTACACCCCTGTGTTTTTTTTGCCACTGCTGACCTAAAGGGCTGCTGTTTTGGTTTGCTGGGGGGGGGGGGGACCACACACTGTCTTTGGTCCCAAATTGTCTAAACCTCGCTGCTGCGGGGCCCTGATGCCTGTGACCTCACCTCGCCCTTTGTCCCACTGTCTGACCTCATGCTGCTGCGGGTGGCTGCTCCCGTGACCTTACACACTGTGTCATTGTGCCACCTGGGGCCCTACTCCTTTTTTTTCCCCACTCTAGAATTTTCATTGTCCCCAATGTTGACCTCATGCTGCTGCCTGCTGTTTCTTTGGCCGTCAACCCCCACACGGGTTCATTGTGCCACTTTTTGGCCTACCCCTTTTTTTGGCCCCCTCCAGAATGTCAATTGTGCCACTCCTAAAAATTTCATGCTGTGTGGTGCCGCCGTCACCTCCAACTCTGTCACTAAATGTTGCCACCTGAGCCTCACTTGTTTTTTTCCAGCGGGTCACTGCCATAAATTTAAATCAGGTTTAACATTCCCCCTTCTTTTTTTTTGGTCATTTTTTGCCCTCTTAAGTCCCCAGGAATTTTAGAGTAAAGGGGATTCTAAGACGGCGGCAGTCATGTGCGTGTCATACAAAAAAACACAACTTTGGTTATAAGAAAAAACCCAAAGCTCCCTCGGGGCATTTTTAAGCATGGCACAACGTTCTTACGCACCCTGCAGGCTTTGTGCACCCCGGGAAAATAGCTTTTTTTTTAAATTTTGATTTGCCCCAAAAGTAAATTGGGAAAACCGAAGTTATTTTTTCCCGAGAAATTCGGCGAAGTGAAGGGAAACCAAATTTCGGGTTTAATTCCCCCATTCTAATTGTACTCCGGAAAAGGCCCAAGAGTGCTTTAGAAGTACGCCCTGACCAGCATATAGTTGTGAAACACCTGATGTATAGTGGCACGCACAGTCCATGCCGCTATTGGCCAGGTAAACTCTGTGTGAATTCACCCTAAAACAAGATGGGGAAAAGGGAAATTTTCTTTTTCAGTTTTTTCCCTACCTCTAGTTTTTAAAAAAAAAAAAAAAATTTTTTCCCTTTATCTTCACCGTCTTGAAAAAAATAAAGGGTTGTTTTTTAAACCCCTTTAAAACGACCGCCCACCGTCTTTTGATGGTGGACATTTCAGGTTGTTCTTCTGTAACGATGTCAAAAGATGTCACTGCAGAAAGCTTTATTTTGCGACTCCCAGCACCACAGCTGCGCGAGGAACAGAGCTGTTCCTAGAGCAGTCCCTGCGAGCGACGGGAAACCTCCAAGCCCCGGAGTTTAACCCTTTGATTGCCATGGTCCGGAGCTTAACCCTTTGATTGCCATGGTCCGTTGCTCCGTGACCGCGGCATAATCAAAGGGCATCCCCTTGCTCCATCAGGTGATTGGGGATCCCGATGACCCGATGAAGCCAGGGGAATGTCTTGTACAGTCAGCACTGGGGACCTAGAATAGCCCCAGGGCTGTCTGTATAACAAGCCTGCAGTCAAGGCACACTGTGTTCTGCCCTGACTGGTGCCTGTGTCACACTGACACAGATTGTAATGTATTAGCATACATGAATATGCTAATACATTACTAAGTGTAAAAAAAATGTACAATAGTTACCTCTTAATGGGATTAAAAAACAGTTAAAACATAAAAAAGTGTAGAAAAAATAAATAAAATACATAAAATAAATATTTAATAAAAAAGTTATTGTGCATACATTACACACAAAAAAACCTACATATATTAGTTATCTACACAACCTTAATAACCTGTAGAATTCAACTAACAGGTTATTAAGTGTGAAATGTTTAAATTTTACAGTAATTTATTTGTGAACTTAAACTACGCCCCCCAAAAATACAACTTCTCATGCATAAAACAAGTCCTTATACAACTACATCACTTAAAAGATAAAAAAAGTTATGACTGTTGAAACACAGGGAGGCAAAACTACAAAATTTATCTGTGTCATTAAGTACTTTCCAGTCATTCGGCTTAAGGGGTTAATATTGATTAGAGTTGTAGTTTAATTCAAGATTAAGTACCTTTTGTTAAAGATAAGCTCATATATAATTTACCCCAAAAAAAACATTCAAAATTTCCTTACTAGAGTAGCAAGAGTCATTATGTCTGACATTTTTCTTATGAGGCTTTGTTAGTTTAGGCATTATATGTTAAATTACTTCAGGCGACATTTCCTATGAATCATCTGTGATTTCCTATTACGCAAGCCAATATCTAGCACTGAGGATGTAAGTAGTAACTGTGATTAATTAATGTAATATCTCGTGATTGAAACTATAACTACCAAGCAGTTAAATGACACGCTTTGCATGCTCTGAAGACGCAGGCTTAAGCAGTTGGAGAATAAGAGAATTCTCTAAAGTGCAAATAGTCACTCACTATAACACAAGGCTGGTGTCATTTTAGTTTTAGTCGAGCTAGTAACATCACGCTTGAGGTTAGCGTTCCAAAACAAATAGCTACTCAATGTCTGTTTTTCCCTGGTGATAAAACACTGATTTAATAAAAACAAATGTTTTCCTGGGTTCAACATTCTGACACAAGCAAGTACAGTCACAAAGACAATTACATAGCAAGTACAGTCACAAAGACCTACTGACTAACTCCTAATCCTTAAACACAGTAGGTTCTAAAACCTATACCTCAAATGATCTTGTGAAACATTTAATATGCATTACTAATATTCTTTGTACATGCATAAAATGAAGGATTTTAGTGAACATTTTGATCATATCGACTATGCCCACCTATCACATCAGGGTAACCTCATCAGGTGGGTCTGCAATTCTTATGCCTTCCCATGGGACCAAAGCCAACATATGTTCAGGACCATTTGCTTCATTCACATTGATTATAAGGACCTTATACACCCAGATGGGTGAAGTGTATGGCCAAGATGGAGGCAGTCAGTCCCTCTAATAGTCCAAGTCCAAGAAAATAAAACGTTAACTCGCACCTTGATTTGCAATTTGATACAATCTGATGCAAACAGTTGTGCAGAAACACTGACACAAGGCCATACTTACAGCTTAATGGCTGGACAATAGACTGAACTCAGTAGGAGGCAACTTAGGCCACTGTGCTATTTGGGAAAGATATAACAGGTGCAGATAACTAATGAACAGCAGCTCCTACACCCAGGGCAAACTGAATGATAAGAAAATGCACATTGAATAAGTGCCAGTTCACACCAGTATGGAGAAAAGCCACAGTATTATACAAGGAGAGATTGCACAAATGCAAAAATACCGACAACCACTCACATGCATTCTATGTATGAAGGGGGTGGTTGCTGGTATTATAATTGAATATAGATAAGGCGATAAAAAGGGTGTCTTTCATACAGATATGTGTGGTACACCATGCTGGCTTACAAACTATGACGCCTCTACTATTTGACAGGGCGGGCTGTCCAGCACTTTTTAGGTGTCCAACACAAAATACTAACACCCTCTGCTCCCCAGTATTTAGGGTAAAAAATTACATACTGAAAAAATATCAAATATGAGGTATTTGTTGATATATTGGCCACTATATTCGCGAGCTCGCAAACCATGTCAAGGTTCCTCGTATCTTGCGAGTCCCTGTACTAACCATTTAGAGAAAAATCACAAAAGAATGGGACATTATATGCTCAAAAACACAGACACAACTGTTTGGGCCACAAAATGCAAATTCTCAAACACCTGATTCACACAGCTTTTTTTTGTATTGTGCATTTTGAGGAGTGGCTGCCTCCATAATGCTCCTTCACTTCTCCCACCTTGCTGCATGAGGTCCTTATGATTAGTATAAATGCAGCCTGTTTCCCTTAATGAATGGTGGCTTTGACCCCACAGAGAAATATTAAGTGTAAGGGAGCCACCTGCTGAGCTTACCTTGATGCAGTAGGTGAGCATATGTAATTGTATGCATGTACAAAGTACAGCAATAATTCATATTAAATAAATATATAATGCATATGGAGTAAATGAAATAGGTCCTGATTCCAAAGTTAATAGAAAGTTAATAGAAATATGGTATCGGATTTGTTGTAAACTATATTTCAATTCATTTTAAATGTTCTACAAGTCCAGTGTTGGTATGGGCTTCAGGGCCTGCTGTGTGCTGCAGTATGTTGTGTTTGAGAATTAGGAGTTAGTCAGCAGGTCTTATAAGACTCTACTTTCTTGTGTAAGATTGCTGATCCGAGGAAAATCATTTCTTTTTATTAAATGCTGAACATTGAATTTCTTTAGTTTTTTTCAATTTTTGGTGTTTGAGATTTTTTTTTTTGCAGCCATGACAGTGTGCATCAGTGTCTGTCTTCCAATATTTTTAATTTAAAGTGGTTCTATCAAACCAAAAAACAATTCTCAAAATTTCCAGGTCTCCATTCATCTATGGGTGATATTTTCTGTGCTAGTTTGTGCGCTTGTAGCTGCATTTTTTTGCAGCAGAGCTGTTTCCTTCCTGCCCCAGAAAGTCCCAGAAAATGGGAAAATGAAGATCGTGTCTGGGTCCACTTACTGGATGTTTTATTTTTCCTTGGTGTTTGTATTTTGTGTTTTTACCTACTGTATTCTTGCTCCTGGTCATACACGTACAGCATTGTTGGCTGAGTTATTATACTTAGCATAAAACCGTATAGCAATTACTTTGCCTGAAAGACCATCCATGCGCATAGGGTTTGACAGCTGCCACCTCTCAGCTATAAATTACCGTATTTGCGGGGCATATTGATGCGCAATTATGCGCTGAATTACACCCCGCAAATACGGCGTGTGAACATATCCTAACTATAATGCTAACCCATCAGGCTGCACCTTGTACATCTCATAAAGACAGAAATGCACCGCTTACTTTCCGAAAGCCTCTGTTTGGCTCAATATAGAAAAAAGCTTGTTGCCTCTTGGCAACGGTGTCATAAGTCAGTATTGTAGTATATCATTAGGTAGGACCCGCATTCAGGAAGTTTACATTGGTAGACCTCCCTAAGCTACTTTTCAGATCTTCTGTTGCCATGTTACCCTTTCGATGCTGCAATCAGTCTTGGCATTAACAAGGCAGGAGGCCTCTGTTTGCCAAAATGGTCAGCCCCGGGTGAAAAAAAAAAATTCACAAATGGCTCTTGGAAAGCAATAAGGCAGACATTGCTACCCAACTTCTAAAATATGCTTGTCCGTAAGGGGTTGATGGTAGAGTTTCGGAGGGTGATGTGAAGAGGTTTGACAAAGGGCTTTTGTTTCTTCCTAAGTTATGAAAGATGCATTTTTTTCTATGTTCAAAATTAAAGTGCTTTAAACGTCCCCCCAAAAAAGTGAAGTTTAATTTCCACAAATGAAAAGATTCCCAGAGACAGTACAGGTGGGTTCTGGTCTGTAGTGAACATCAGTGACAGAGTCAAGTGGATTTATGAGCTGAAGTCTTTATAGTGATGTAGCATGACTAGCCGTGGTCTGGAATGATGATTGCTAACACTTGTATAAACTGCTATCCTAAGAATAGGTGCTTTCTTTTGTATATCCTACTTCCAATCATTGGTTGGTTTCTGTGGAGAGTATATATTTCAAAGACATATTACCAAATAGCATATCTGATGGTAACTTAATAAAACAACTCACTTGGCTCCTATGTTGAAATGTCAGGTTTATGTAAGAAACAGGTGTATGAAGTGGAAGAAGTATGTATAAGTAACTGTACAAGACTGTATTAATGGCTTGTAAAGCCATCCCAGAACTGCTACAGCTCTAGTGTTCCCCACTAACATCCCATTTATGGCTCCCATGACTGGGAGCCAATTATTGGCCTTAGTGGTCATGTGTCTGCATGTACAACAAGCTATTTCTAAAGCCAGCACATGACCACTGGCTCTCATCTGAGCCATGAATGAGATGACATCAGTGGGGGACTGGTGGAGGACATCAGAGCTCCAGCAAGGAGATTCAGATGAGAGGTGAGTATCAGATTTTTTCTTCTGCATTGTGGGGATGAGGGGGCTAGGAAAGATTTTTAAGGATGTGAAAACCACCTCTGAAGGGGCTCAGCATGCTGTTTCACAGAGCCACAGGCAGCTTTAGACTCACACTTTCTGGTTAGGCTGTGAGTGGTTCTAAAGCAGTGATTGGCATATCAGCTCTGCTATTTCTAGCTGAACCTGTTACAGTGACATGGGTGCTGGATGTTTGTAAACTGTAGTGTACAAGACTACAAGCCTCTAAAGGGTTAAAGCTTGTTATTAACTTAAATAATTAACCCCCTGTGCTACTATCATTCAGCAGGGTGTGATTCACTATGGTCAACAGGGCTACATGGAGCAATGAGAGAGGAGAGAGAGCAGGGAGAGGTGGTTGGTAACCTAGAGAAACTTGTGTACACAAACAATAGATAACATCTCCTAGACAAAGCAGAATCACAACAGCAATGAATCAGGTTTTAATCTTTATTTACATTTACCTTTATGTTTAAAGCTGGTGAGAAAACTCCTTTAAAGAAAACCTGTCACATAGGTTATACCCCCCTTGCTGAGGACAGCACAAGCTAGTGACAGACCTGCTGTTTCCAGCACTGTGCCCCTTATTCTGTAAGATGGTGTAGTTTTAGAGTATTTAACGCTCAAATCTGCAGTTTTCAGCCAGAAAAGAGTCATTCAAAGAGTCAGTTTTTTCAAACCCCGCCCACCTGAGGCTAGCCCCACCCACCTCAACTGATAAACCTATTACTTTGAATAGGTAGAAACATGTGAATAACTGCCAGGTGGGTGGGGCTAGCCTTTGGTGGGTGGGGCTAACACCTGCTCATGAATAAGATTTGAGCATTGAACACTCTAAAACTAAAGCATCTTACAGAATAAGGGACATAGTGCTGGAAACAGCATGTCTGACACAAGCTTGTCCTGTCCTCAGCCAGGGGGGTATAATCTATGTGACAGGTTACTTTTAAGGTCTGCTTGAACACACCGTATCTATCAGAGAGCAGCGGTCTTTTTGTTCATGAGATGTAAATTAACGGTTGTTCCACCTGTGTCCACATTCTTGGCTCTCCCTGGCACTGAATATACATGTAGATACACATATATATATATAGACATGCGCTGATACAGGCAGCAGAAACCCTTAATCTGTTCTTGGGTTACTCTAAACATGAAAGGAGCCATTATTTTTAGAGATTTTGCATAAGAGCCTTTTATGCTCTTGTCACTCTGCACAATGATTGTATTTTTTTTGTCCAATACAAATTTTGAGTAAGTATTAAGCTACCATATGGTATACATGCCGATCTAATGTTAACTATGATTAACCCCTGAGGAAGCTATAATTGTACCTACCTGTCCACCTACATGTCATATCCTCTCTGAGACAGATTATTTGATTTCATTATGGGATGATGTCAAAATGTGAACAGCATGATGAGGAGGACTGTTTAAATCCCAATTCAAATTGTTCCCCTAAATTTATTGGGTGATTCAGGGATCAAACACCTGTTGGGAATTTTGCCATTAAGCCTCTTGTTAGAGATCAACAAGTTGTGCAAAAAGTACTGAAACATTGAACAGTTGGACATTTGCATTGGAAAGCTAAGAGATGCTCTCATTGAGTTCACTTAAAATAAATTTTATGTTCATTCTGAAATTTCAACCAAAATCCAGATATCCCTAACTTTTTATGAGTAGTGTAACAGCATTAAGCTTTAGACAGACTTCTGTTTCTACACAAGCATGGTGTAATGGCTCTTCTACATGCAGTGGTTTACACATTCAAACAAGCCAATTGAGACAGAGTCAATGCTAGCAGTCTGTCCAATACAAAGTGAATTGTTCTGTTCTGTATCCTTGGAATGTTTGCCAAGTTTACATTCTGGAAAGGCATTTTACTCCTTGTGTTTATTCCTGTTGAGAAGAGAGAAGCTCTGGGGATTTCCTGCAAGTAAGTCAAAATAGCAGACATTGTTACCTAGGGAAGAAATGAGGAAGACATGATACGTTTAAAACGATATGTACAAGCAATGATGTTATAAAGAACATATGGTTACCATCATTTGCATCCCGAATGTTATTGAAGATGCAGCCAAACATATAATACAAAATATATCCAAAAGAAATATAATTGTATGTTTGCTCACTAGTATTGAAATATGATAACCCAAGGAATAGGTTCTTGCTGTTTGGGTTGCATATTTAGCTTAGCGATACTCACTAGATTATACTAGTAGACTACTTTGTAGCCTTAGACTAGTTATGTTAGGTAGAGAAGTCTCTTTTTGTCTGTAGGGCTTTGCCTACACATACACTCACCGGCCACTTTATTAGGTACACCTGTCCAACTGCTCGTTAACACTTAATTTCTAATCAGCCAATCACATGGCGGCAACTCAGTGCATTTAGGCATGTAGACATGGTCAAGACAATCTCCTGCAGTTCAAACCGAGCATCAGTATGGGGAAGAAAGGTGATTTGAGTGCCTTTGAACGTGGCATGGTTGTTGGTGCCAGATGGGCTGGTCTGAGTATTTCAGAAACTGCTGATCTCCTGGGATTTTCACGCACAACCATCTCTAGGGTTTACAGAGAATGGTCCGAAAAAGAAAAAACATCCAGTGAGCGGCAGTCCTGTGGGCGGAAATGCCTTGTTGATGCCAGAGGTCAAAGGAGAATGGGCACACTGGTTCGAGCTGATAGAAAGGCAACAGTGACTCAAATAGCCACCCGTTACAACCAAGGAAGGCAGAAGAGCATCTCTGAACGCACAGTACGGCGAACTTTGAGGCAGATGGGCTACAGCAGCAGAAGACCACACCGGGTGCCACTCCTTTCAGCTAAGAACAGGAAACTGAGGCTCCAATTTGCCCAAGCTCATCGAAATTGGACAGTAGAAGATTGGAAAAACGTTGCCTGGTCTGATGAGTCTCGATTTCTGCTGCGACATTCGGATGGTAGGGTCAGAATTTGGCGTCAACAACATGAAAGCATGGATCCATCCTGCCTTGTATCAACGGTTCAGGCTGGTGGTGGTGGTGTCATGGTGTGGGGAATATTTTCTTGGCACTCTTTGGGCCCCTTGGTACCAATTGAGCATCGTTGCAACACCTTGTTGAATCTATGCCACGAAGAATTGAGGCAGTTCTGAAGGCAAAAGGGGGTTCAACCCGTTACTAGCATGGTGTACCTAATAAAGTGGCCGGTGAGTGTATAAAATGATCATTTTCTTAGCCAGTACTCTTTGGAGCTTGGGTGCTACATTTTTATCAGTACATTTTACAGGTTTATGGAATTACAAATATATTTTTATCATAACTTTATAAATTTACTTTATGCATAATAGCTATTATTTATTGTTTATCTCCTTAGGTGATCCATATTATATAATGGAGCAAATAACAACCTAGCCTTTATACCATAATGATCGCCTACATGTTCCTGTTGGAATGGGAAAGGTGAAAAGTTAAGATAGTAACTTAAGAAGGGATAAGTGGGGGTGGTCTGATCAGAAGTTAATAGTAATCTGTCCAGATGGGATAAAAGTTCTGCATACATTTTATAATATTCCTAAGGTCCTGTATTTTTCTGTAGAATGTGGAGTGTCTTCCATCAACCACTCCATTCTACTTGTTGTTGTCGGGC
The DNA here is from genome assembly GCA_025379985.1 of Phyllomedusa bahiana. Lineage (NCBI taxonomy): Eukaryota > Metazoa > Chordata > Amphibia > Anura > Hylidae > Phyllomedusa > Phyllomedusa bahiana. Next base: position 143,618 of record JAODAL010001014.1, on the reverse strand, counting down.
AGCAATTAGAAAGCACATTTAAGGTGACATCTCTTGACATGTCTATTTAACTAAATACTTATATTTCCCATGAAATAACAATTCTGGATAATCTTCTCATAATTCTGTGTTGTGTCATTTCTCTGTTCACAAGGAACCCAAGTATTTACTATAACAGACATATCACGAATGACCACAGGTCATTTTAAAGAGTTCTTTATAAACTGAACATCCAAGCTTAATGGTTAGAAGGAAATTACCAAAACTATGAGTGTTACAGAGACCAAACTCATTTCTGTATCGGTGGACCAAAGTATGTGTATGGGAGACATATTCACCAAGTAAAGGCCTCCGTTCTTTATCTCAGCAAACAGCACCAGCACGGGCATTATACAAGATGTTTCGTACCACTGGAACTTTGTACCAACATTATAAGTACCTTATAATTCATCTCTTCAGATTCACATGCTATGAAAGACAGCTATTAGAGTTAAAGGGGTTGTCTCACTATGTTGATTCATCTTACCTCAGTCCTGTTTTCTTGGTTTAATTTTGAATTCAGGGGCGTGTTTACTGGCTTCTACTAGGCTGCAGTAGAAGCCAGGTCTGTTGCTATAGCAAACCAGTGCGGGCAGCCTATCATGAGAGATCAAACAGGTCTGTAGCTATAGCGACCTGAGGAGCTGATGCAGCCCATACAAGAGGGGATATCTCAGAATAGGTAGGACACTGTTAATGGACACATATTGTAAAGTGACTTTTTTTTTGTAACATTTTTAACATAAAAAGCAATCCTTGTAGAGAGACAACCCCTTTAAAGAGAACCTGTCACATACAGTAGGTTATGCCTCCCTTGCTGAGGGCAGCATAAGCTAGTGACAGACTGCTGTTTCCAGCACTGTGTCCCTTTAAGATGCTGTAGTTTTAGAGAATTTAAAGGGAACCTGTCACATAGATTATGCCCCCCTTGCTGAGGGCAGCACAAGCTAGTGTCAGAGCTGCTGTTTCCAGCGCTATGACCCTTATTCTGTAAGATGCAGCCGTTTTAGAGCATTTACCCCTCAAATCTTATTCATGAGCAGGTGTTAGCCCTGCCCACCAAAGGCTAGCTCCACCCACTGACAGTTATTCACATGTTTCTACCTATTCAAAGTAATAGGTTTGTCAGTTGAGGTGGGCGGGGCTAGCCTCCGATTGGCCGGGTTTGAAAAAACTGACACTCTGAAGGACTCTTCGAATGACTCTCTAGCTGAAAACTGCGGATTTGAGCATTAAATACACGCAAACTACAGCATCTTACAGAATAAGGGACACAGCACTGGAAACAGCAGGTCTGACACTACCTTGTTCTGTCCTCTGCAAGGGGGGCATAAGCTATGTGACAGGTTCTCTTTAAAGTCCAAATCTGCAGTTTTCAGCCAGAAACGAGTCATGAAAAGAGTCAGTTTAATTCATGCCCAACCCACCTCACAACTGATTAACCTATTACTTTGAATAGGTGGAAACATGTGGATAACTGTCAGGTGGGGCTAACACCTTCTTGTAAAATATATGGATAAGGTTTGAACACCAGAATTATTTATTCCATTTTCTTTATTTTTTTATAGCATAACTTGCCTTTCTTAGTGAAACACAGCAACAGTAAATAACTGGTGGATCACAACATATATCTTTCTGAGGGACCTTGTAATAGAGTTCAATATTTGAAATAGGATATGCAAGAAAGTATTTTTTTTTTACTTCCCTTGAGTTCTCTTTCTCCTCCTATCCTCCTGTTTATCCTAATCCTTTCTTAATGGTGTCTCCTCTTTTTCTCTTCTCCAACTGACTCTCCGTGTCTCCCGACAAAACGGCAGTTGAGACCCCTGGCTCCGCCTTCTGACTCCTGATTTGACGAGATACACCACTCCTACTAGTCAGTTTTTTTGCGCTGTACTCCACCACCAAACTGAACAGCTGATAATTTTACAGAACCATCCCCACATGCTCATAGATAAGCTGTACCCTTTTCTGGCTGCAAACTGCAGATTTGAGCATTAACTGCTCTGAAACTCCAGTATCTTACAGAATAAGGGACACAGCGCTAGAAACAGCAGGTCTGACACTAGCTTGTGCTGTCCTTTACCCTCTCACAGCATGCAGTCTCACACACACACTGTAGGGATGAGGCTGCAGCTTTTATATTGTAACAAAAGCACTAAACCACTATGTCTCAATGCACACTGTACTAACAAAACCCAATTCATAAAGAACCCCCTAAATGCATAAACTCTCTTTATAGATAGTAAGTGTCCCACACTGAAGATGAAAACATACACTAACACAGTGTGAATAAGCTGAAAAAACCAGAATGATACCAGATACCACTATGAGCAAAGTGTTCAAAATAAAGATACGTCTGCAAAATATGAGTCACAATAAGGCAAAGATGCCCAATATCAACTGACAGATCAAGCTGTTGCGGTTAAAAGAAAACCAAAAGCATATCTTAGGCTACAGCCATCCGGCACTGATGAAATAGCGGTCAGATTCTGATTAAAGCATCTGATCAGTATTTTGTCATCTTTTGAATATTCAGGGGGGTAGTTTCTGTTCGCGGGTTGCAGATTCAGCCGTCCCCTTAAACACTGAACAGTACATGGTCCGTCCTAAAACCGGGGTGGAAGAATGTACATCTTCTAAGTTTTTTTGACAGTTTTTGGATTTGAAATCCAACCATCAGAAAATCCGAGCTGTGTAGACTACAGCTCGGATTTTCTATTGCTGTCTATGGGGGTGCTTGACCGTCGGATTTTAGATGTTTTTCAAATTCCACAACCGTGTGAAAAACTGACTGAAAACCCATGCCGTGTGCACATACCCTTAGATGCACTTGGGTTAGTTCATGAAAGAGGGCTGTTTTTGTAATTGAAAGGGGACAATTACAGAACCCACAGCCAGGAAAAGGAAACTACAGTATGCTGGACAGCAGGTACAGAAAATGCTAAAATTTGATGTATTGAAATGTGCTACTGATTTATGCAAAACTTTAACAGTAAGTCGACAAGGGTGTAACTAGAATTCATAGGGCTTGGTAGTAAAGTCGTGAGGGACTTCCACAGCAGGGTTAAATAGTAGAAACCTACAGGCCTACTTTTAACCCCTTCCCGACATTGGACGTATGCTTGTGGGCGAGCCGCGCGCGATCGCGACATGGGACCAGCGGTAATTTACCGCTGGCTTCATGCCGCATCACCCCCGGCCGGAGTGAGCTCCGGCCGCGGGTGTTTATCCCCTTAACTCTGACGATCAATTAAGATCGTCGGCGCTAAATCGCAGGCAGGAGGAGGGAGCCCCTTCTGTCTGCTTAAGTCGCGCTGCTGCACGAGAGTGCAGCAACGATCTCCTACCAGACTGCCCCGGGATCTGAAGATCACTTCCCGGGGCAGTCTGTGACGTCACGATGCCCACAATGCATTGTGGGCATCGTGACTGACAGTTGTCATGGCGACCAGTGCTATGCTCTGGCTTGCCTTATAACAGCATCCTTCAGAAGATCTGAAGATTGCTGTTATAACAGGTTAAAAAAGGCGCAGTTATTTGGACCAATGGGAAAGCGAACGACGCTCTTATGGGTTTTCTAATGCAATCTGGAATAAAACTGTACATGGCCGAAATCAAATGATAAGACTACAGAAGTTGTCCCGATGTGTATATAAAATGATCAATAATATGGGGGTAACGAAAAAATAAATATTAATTCAATAAAATCATTTTTATGTCTTCATTTTCGTTAGCCAAGGATCAATAGTATGGGTGTAACAAAAATAAAGAAATAAAAATGATTTTATTTAATTAATGAGTAAGGGAGATTATGGTCAGTAATCATAGAAACCTGTGTGCACTCAGCGTAGATAAAATCTCTCTTATCTCTTGACCAAAGTAAAATCAAGACTAATGTATTTGGAAAAAGTCTTCAATTACCTGTCCCTACATGTTGAAAGCTAATTTTTGTAGTGAGAAAACCCCTTTAATGGAAATCACACACTAGGAGTCGCTTGAATCTTGAGCAAGCATGAAAACTTTCTTTGCTTACATTTAGTTGTAAATATCTATCATAAAATGAACCAATGTGACAGGCGAAACAAAGTGTTTACTGGAATCTCAGCTTATTGGCAGCATGACTATTCCATAATAATGTAATGTACCTAACTGTGGCTATCAATAAAAACATACCAAATCCGTAAATACGTTTATTTCATTACAATTCATGAATAGCAAGACTAATAACGTCATATTTCCCATGCCGAATGCCACAGGAAAGCATCAGAAATGCTACCTTCTTTGCAAATGGTCCTCCTATCAAATTTATTTAGGAAAATAAACAATCTGAAAGTGTTTATACACAGTATTTTATTCTTTCCAAAACCTCTAATGTTTTTAATGGCTAAGTTCACATATCGGAAAATGTCAGAGGGCTGGTTACTCCGTAAGCTTGCCATTGCCAGGCAGCAAATATGTAGTGTAAATTTAACATTGCTTAAAGGGGTTGCCTCACTACATTGATTCATCTTACCTCAGTCCTGTTTTCTTGGTTTCATTTTGAATTCAGGGGCATATTTACTAGTTTCTACTAGGCTGCAGTAGAAGCCAGGTCTGTAGCTATAGCAAACAGTGCTGGCAGCCTATCATGAGAGATCAAACAGGTCTGTAGCTATAGCGGCCTGAGGAGCTGATGCAGCCCATACAAGAGGGGATAGGCAGGACACTGCTAATGGACACAAATTGCAAAGTGACTTGTTTTTGCAAAATCTTTAACATAAAAAGCAATTCTTGTAGTGAGACAATCCCTTTAACGGTATTTATGAGCAGACCAGTAGAAATCTGAAGAAAAGCAATGGAACAGGTAGCAGAAAGTAATGCTACATTTAAATGTCTTGTAGCACAATTTCTCTTGAAGCAATTCCCTCTGTCTATCTTGTCTTCTATATTTATATGACAGTCAGGCTTATTGAGTAAATAGTTAAACTGAGAAAACCAGCAACTGTGGTATAGAAAAAATAAAAAGCTTTCTTTAATGAAAATAGTGCGCAGATATATACACGGGTACAAAAACGCTGACGCGTTTCAGGCTTAGTAGCCCTTAGTCATAGCATGACTGTAACCAACAGCTACTCTAAATACATGCCACTAGTGACACTCAAATGCAGCATAACTGTGAAACTGGGAAGAGTCAGCAAGCCAATCCCTCCCTGGCTGGACCAGCCACACCTGCAATATGCCCAGCCACTCACATGCAATCAGGAAAAGAAGACAAGCAGAGTCAGAACCAACCTATGAAGCACTCACAAAATTCCCCTACTTTGTGCATTTGCAGTTGTGGTAAGGTCATGGGCGTTGCTAGATTCCGGCTAGTGTTTCACTCATTTCCTCCCCCTCCCATATCACTGGCAGGAGTGGGGTGGCGGGGCATATTGCAGGAATGGCTGGTCCATGCAGGGAGGGGTTGATTCGCTGACTCCTCCTAGTTTCATAGGTGTGGCGCATTTGAGTGTCACTAGTAGTATATATTTAAAGTGTTTATTTGCTGGTTACAGTCATGCTATGACTAAGGGCTCCCAAGCCCGAAATGCGTCAGCATTTTTGTACCCGTATATATGATGCTACGTTTATATAGCTGCACACTTATTCATCAAAGGAAGCATTATATTTCTTCTATACCAGAGTTGCTGGTTTTCTCACTTTAACTTGGACTATATATGCACCTAGCAGAGTGCTATCGTGCAGCCCTGACAGCATGGAGAGGTGCGCTGTCTTTCTTGTCTTGTGTATCTCATTATTTACTAACTACTGTAGACTGGTATTGTTTTCATTTCCAGCTTCCTGAGAATACATAGGTAATGCTTGTAACAATTATTTTGTCAAAGCTGTACCTTATAGTATACATTTCTTAATGGTGGTCAGTGGCAGATATATGCAACTATGTAGGCATGTATTGGCATACATATGGCCATACATTCTAATGGACTATTTTATATGTTCCCAAGGAAAAATCGAATATCCTGTCAATTTACCCTTAGTAAACTACAGGTGACTGCACACTCAATAAAAAATACTTGTTTCCTATTAGAGCATGTTTACACAGCAGACCCTCAGATATCTGCTGCAGATTTTACAGGATTTTGACTCATCCACATGAAATTTTATAGAAAAAATTCAATTACAGACGCAACACAACTTTAAAATTATTCTTTATTAATTTGCATTACTTTTATACAGAAATGTGCAAAAGTTTTAGGCAGATGTATAAAAATAATAATTCTTTCCAAAATAAAAGTGTTTATAATTTTTTTTTTGATCAGTTAACAAAATACAAAGTGAACAGACAAAAGGAAATATAAATCGAAACAATATTTAATGGTGACTATCTTGAGCCTTCAAAGCATCATCAGTTTTTCTAGGTACTTGCACACAGTTTTTGAAAGAACTCATCAGGAAGGTTGCTCCAAACATCTTGGAGAAGTAACTACAGATCTTCTATGGAGGCTTGCTCAAAACCTCTGTATCTTCATGAAATCTAAGACACACTGGATGATGTTAAGATCAAGGCTCTGGACTCCAAAGGCAAAGGATGGTCACAGCAAATATTGATTTAATTGTGATTTCCCTTTTGTTCATTTAATTTGCATTTTGGAAATTGATAAAAAATAAACTATTAACACTTCTATTTTTAAACACAAAGGGGGATATGTCTGAAAACTGTCTTAGTCTATGACTTTTCTTGTTGCCCATAGCAACCAATCAGCATTCCCCTTTCATTTCATGTAGAGCTCTGAAACAATGAAAGGGGCGCTCTGATTGGTTGCTATAGGCAACAAGAAAAGTCTTAAACCAAGAAAGTTTTCAGACATGTCCCCCATAATTACTTTGCAACATTTTTTCCACGCCTGACTAAAACTTTTGCACAGTACTGTAGCACTGATATATTCTGCTGACTTGTACAGAAATTGGAATTTACAATGTAGCTTCCCTATATCAGATATACACAGTGACTTCCGATAAAAAAAATTAATCTTCACTAATCTTTCTGTATCTTTCTGATGTGTGGGAGGAAACCCATGCAACCATGGGGAGAAAATGCAGGCTCCTTGTAGATATTGTCCTTGGTCAGATTTAAACCCGAGACCTCAATTGTGCAGGGTAAGGCCTCGTTCACACGGCTTATTCTGTGACTGATTCCAGCCGTACTGCGCGCCATATTTGCGTTGCAGTACGGCTGAAATCCATCCCTGTCATTACGGTAATCCATAGTTCTCACAAAGAACTATGGATTCTGTCAATTATTTACGGCGTGTACGCGCCGTGAATAATGACCATCTATCATAGTTGCCAACTTTTGAAAATGAAAAAGCAGGAGAGTCCAGACGGTGGCGCGCGTAGCGCGGCGCGGCAAAAATTTGCATGGACACGCCCATCTTTCGGTATGCCATGCCCTTTCAAAAAGCCACACCCCACTCCACCTAACTGCATAACGGCTTTGGAAGAAAGCCAGGTAGATGCCCTTATAGCCAGGTAGTAACCCCCCCATAAGCAGGTAGTGCCCCTTACAGGCCGGTAGATGCCGCCTTGTAGCCAAGTAGATGCCCCTCTGTGGCCAGGTAGGTGCCCCCCTTTGTTAGCCGGTTTGGTTGCCCCATTGTTGCCAGGTAGGGCCCCCTCTGTTGCCAGGTAGTCCCCCCATTGTTGCCAGGTAGTGCCCCCTCTGTTGCCAGGTAGTCCCCCCATTGTTGCCAGGTAGATGCCCCTCTGTTCCCAGGTAGATGCCCCCTTGTTGTCAGGTAGTGCCCCCTCTGTTGCCAGGTAGTGCCCCCTCTGTTGCCAGGTAGATCACCCCTCTTTTGGGCCGGTAGATGTTCCCTCTGTTGCAGGTAGTGCCCCCATTGTTCCCAGGTAGTCCCCCCATTGTTGCCAGGTAGATGCCCCTCTGTTGCCAGGTAGATGCCCCCTCTGTTGCCAGTAGTGCCCCCTCTGTTGCCAGGTAGATGTCCCCTCTGTTGCCAGGTAGTGCCCCCTCTGTTGCCAGGTAGATGGACCCTCTGTTGCCAGGTAGTGCCCCTCTGTTGCCAGGTAGTGCCCCCATTGTTGCCAGGTAGTGCCCCCTCTGTTGCAGGTAGATGCCCCCTCTGTTGCCAGGTAGATGTCCCCTCTGTTGCCAGGTGTGCCCCCATTGGGTTGCCAGGTAGATGCCCCCTTGTTTGCCAGGTAGATGCCCCCTTTGTTTGCCAGGTTGTGCCCCTCTGTTGCCAGGTAGATGTCCCCTCTGTTGCCAGGTAGTGCCCCCTCTGTTGCAAGGTAGATGTCCCCTCTGTTGCCAGGTTAGTGCCCCCTCTGTTCCCAGGTAGTGCCCATTTTTGCCAGGTAGTGCCCCTCTGTTGCCAGGTGGATGCCACCTCTGTTGCCAGGTGGATGTCCCCTCGGTTGCCAGGTAGTGCCCCTCTGTTGCATGTAGATGTCCCCTCTTTTTGCCAGGTAGTGCACCTCTGTTGCCGGTAGATGTCCCTCTTGTTGCCAGGTAGTGCCCCTCTGTTGCCAGGTAGTGCCCCATTGTTGCCAGGTAGATGTCCCCTTCTGTTGCCAGGTAGATGCCCCTCTGTTGCCAGGTAGTGCCCCCATTGTTGCCAGGCAGAGCCCCCCATTAGATAATAAAAATAAAATATTAAAACCCCACTTACCTCACCAGGCCCCTGCAGCACGGCCCCCTACCGGACGATTTTACTCGCGGCGCAGGGGGAATTTGAGGGGCAGCGGCGGTCACTCCCCTGCGGGCCGCGCGTCACTTCCCCCTGCGCCGCTGACCTGTATGTGCGGCGCACACACCGGCCCGCTGTACATTACAGGGAGAGGAGGGAGGAGGGAACGATCCCTCCTGCTCCCCTCCCTGCACAGCGAGACTCGGGGGGTAAAGCGGGCGCCAGCGGTCCGCTTCACCGGCCTGTAGGAGCGGCCCGGCGGCGCCAGATTTAGCGCACTTGGGGCTACTGTTGGTCGCCGCGGCCATTTAAAGAGCCCCGCCGCCTGCTGGCGGTGGGAGGAAATGCCAACTCCCCCGGGAGGGCGGGAGGGGACCCAAATAGCGGGACCCCCCGCCAAAAAACGGGAGAGTTGGCATGTATGCCATCTATGGGGCCGAGGAGCTGCCGGCCCCCCGCCCCCGCTGCACTGCAGCAGGCATAATTGCGGGGTGAAATCCATCCCGCAATTACATGGGCAATAAGCCGTGTGAACTAGCCCTAACAGTGCTGCAGCCTGAATATGCCTGAACAGTGACATCAGCCAATGGCATGTGACTGCTGCAGTGGTGACGTTCTGCTTGAGAGAAGAATGGAAGAGAACAGAAGACTGGTGGAGAGTGATGTTGGCGCAGCCGTGGATCCAAATTGAGAGCAGAGGTAAATATGTTTTTTTTTTATTTAACCATTTCCTTACTGGGCTGGTTTCCCTCTTTCCTGGCCAGGCACATTTTCATTCTCCGTATTAGATGCCAGCTAGACAGCTATAATGCTTTCTTTCACTGGGTTATTGTACATTTCTTTTTCACATTTCTTCTGTGGGACGTTATGCTTTATTTTCAAATTTTTTACAGCAAAAGTAGTGCTAAAATAAGTTTTGTAATTATGTCATTTTTCTATCATGGACATTTATACATAGGTGATATAAAGTATAAGGGTTTTTCACATAGCTTATTTTCTCAAGTAATAGCGCACGTATTTCGCTTAATACGTGGTGAAATGCGCCCTGCAATTACGTCTCTTCCCCCCGTGCATACAATACGATTCATATTGTACGCGCGGGGAGATAAGTGACATATCAGTTATTCGCAGCGAATATACGCGCCACGAGTAATGCATGTCAGTGGGGCCGGTGGGCTGCAGGCCCCCAGTAATTTTGGAATACACGCTGATCCCAAAACACCCAGCGCCGCAATTACGCCGTGTGAACATACTCTTAGTATTATTTTTAATAATAATGTGTTTTCTGTGTGACCCATGAGGTCAGGTACATCTTTAGTGGGCATTTCTATATCTCTTTTCTGTGGTAATTTCCCCTGTAACTAGGGCTGGCATATGAGCCCCAATTACAGGAAATTAAGGGGAAATACATCCCTTGGATTGACTGCAGAGCTGGTCCCAGTTGCTCAGGCAGTTACCGAGCCCTGACCACGTGACCACTAAAACGCATCCTGCCTGTCTGTGTATACAGTTCTTCTAGAGTGCTGTACACACAGGGGTCGAGTAGCCAGGGATGGTAATAAACCATCCCTGTCTTCTCAGTGGCTATTGCTAATAGGCGGCTCTCCAGTAGCGCAACTGCACAATTAGGGAGACATGTATGAAGGAAGGTGCTTCGAAGTGAATAGTTGAGTCTCGTTATCAGTTTATAATGTGCTTGAATGTATAAAAGTGGTTTTTGTGCAACTATAAATGGCGTCTGAAGTTTTACACGCCTCCCCTGTGTTAAGTGTCAGTTGTACCGGTGTAAGTTGAGACATATTGACATTTTTGCCTCTTACAGCAAATCTAGCTCCACTTCGACTCCTCAGGCTCAGGCAGACCACATTGAAATATGTCTGCCTGTCCAAGCAGTAATGCGCCTAGTTTGCCAAACCACATTCATATATGTGTCTAATATTACGAGTGTGGTGAGACACACCTCCATAACGCCTCCAGAACACCCACTCATGTTAGGCGCATTAGAAAGTGTTGAGTCTTACGTACAATGCACCTAACACATTCATTAGGTGCATTAGACATCGTAGACTGCTCAGTTAGTTGCATTTTACACCAGAAAAGGGTGAAAGACCCAATCATACATGTCTCCATTAGTGCACAGCTAAGCTTTCTGCACGGACGTTTCATAACATCTGTACAAAGATAAACTGCCACCGCCCAGACGTTTATAGTCGGCAGGGCCATCGGCAAGTAGTTGAAACTAAAAAATAAAAATACTTACTGGATAATTTCTTTATGACTAATAGGACAAATATGAAATACCATTGATGTGATTAGTAGAATTTCGCACAGAGGGTGGAGCACGTGGGTCTAGCAAGATTTAGGAATCTCCTGGTTACAGCACTACCTAGTGGCAGAGCAGATGTTTAAACACTCTACTAATACTCTTTGATGTCTATTCATTTAAAGTTAAGTAAAAAAAAATACAAAATGAAGCTAATAAATATAAATTGTACATGTCTGTTGCAGACCTTTGATATAACATTCCAGGCGTAGACCCACTAGTATTTTTACATTCTATCAGGAATACGTATTGGAATTCATTGTACTGGGAATATTACACAACCTTTTTTTTAACATTCCTTTTTAACATTACAAAGAGAACGAATGTCACTGCCTGCAGGAAAGGTGCTGACAGGTTATAAAGCAGGTTGATTTCTGTGCACCCCACGAGGTGCGGATAGTGTTCAGCTCAGCTACTTCACAGAGATGCTCTTAGCAGATGTCTTTGATTTGTTCTTCTGCTGAACAGAGTGTTTCCATGATTTGTGTGTTTACATGAGCACCTTATTCACAACCTGAAAGTTGGTACATTCTCCTTATGAGAATTGGTTAAAAAATGCTCATATTAATGCCTAAGGCGGATTAAGTCCGTGTGTGCTTTAATTCTCCTGAGATAAATGATGTCAGAGACATTCATCATTCAGGGAATGTTTCTTAATGCCGTTAGAAGGGATTTGTGCTATAGCTGCTTCTAAAGTTTTCAAAGTTTTAATGAAACATGAAGGCAAAATTTTTGCCCATATTTTAACAAGAGGCTCACGGATCAAATCCCATTGAACCAAGAGTGGGAAATTTAGCGTATAAAGTTGACGTAATATAATGTACGGTCCCTTCATCTTGGTTTGCTAAAGGGGAAGGTTAAAAATTTCATAGAAAATTTAAAATAAAAAAGGGCCCCAAAAATTATTTTTTTTTTTAAGGTCCCAAAGGGTTTTTTTTGAAGGGATTGGGGTATTTGAAGTTTTTTAAAATTCAAACCCCCAAAAATTTTGCTTTTTTGGGTTCTACTTTTTGGAAAAGGGACTTTCCCATGAAAATATTTTTTTTTCCCTAAATCAAATTGTGTGTAAATAAATGAATGTTTTTGGTCATTTTTTTTGACTTTTTTAAACAGTGTTTGGGTAAAGAAATATTATAAAATTATTTTGTATTTCAATTATAGGCCTACAAAGCTAAAAAAAAAAATTTTTTGAATGTAAAATTTTTTAAAGCTGTAAATTTTTCCCAGGGGAAAAAGTCACTCCAAGTAAAAGTTTGGGTAAAACCTTTTTCCTTGGTTTTAAAACCGAAAGTTATGTCAAAAACCCCCCCCAAATTTCCCAGCGCTTACGGGAGATGTTAGGAAAAAGGGTTAAAGAACACCCTCTGTTCCAATAAGCTGCAGCATTTGGGAAACCGAAAAAAACTTTTAAAACCCTTTTTGACACCCTCCCAGAAACCCAAAAACCCAGGTCTGTTTGTCTATAGTCTGGGGGAAAATTCAAAAAGGGGTTAATAAGTAAATAAAAAACATTTAAAATACTTGTTTAAGTCCCCAACCTTTGATGAGGGTTTTTTTTTGTGTTGTAAAGATTATATTTTTCCCAAAAAACATTTTTCACCACACTCCCAAAAACCAAAACCCTGCTGCCCCAAACTCTGAAGAGGGCGGAATTGCAGTAAAAGGCAGTAATAGCGGGAAAAATTTAAATTTTTGAGGGAAGTCTTCGAGCCCCCAACTTTAACCCAAAAAAATCCAATGACCCGTTTTAAAGGGGATTTAAATTGGGCCCAAACCCCAAGCATCTGAATTTTAAAGGGGCCATTTTAATAAAACAAAAAATTAAAAAGTCAGAAGTTAAAATTACAGCCAAACGGACTAAGAAAAAAGGGGTTTTCTAAACAAAAATTTTAACCCAAGGGGAAAAAACATGCTTTCTGCAATAAATCCCGGGAAATTGAAACTTAAAAAGGGAATATTGAAAAAAAAAATTTTGGCGGTTTTTTATAGCACCCACATTAGAAACTTAAAATTGTGTTGTCTTGCAAAATGGAAACCATTAGGTTCTTCTCATTGCTTTTTTTCAACAAAACTTAAAGAAGAATAAAAAAAACTGAAAATTTATTACAGAAAACTTTATCTGAATTTTCAAAATTTTTTGGGGTTGTTTTAAAGATGGTGAAGTTATTCCTTACGAAAACTGGAAAAAAAAAACCCCCGTTCATGTGCCTTTTGGAAAAACGGGGCCCAAAGCAAAAATTCTTGGAAAATTGTCATGGTTAAAAGGAAAAATGATTGTAGGCCTTTGCAAATATCATCCAGAAAGCTACTGAGGGAAAAGTCTTTCCCCCAACCGTTCTTTTTTAAGAAAGGATTGATGAAAAATTTTGTTAGGGTTTGGACAAAAACAGGTGTTGCTTTAAGTACGTTTTAGATCATTTCCCGGGGACGGGCCATGGAAAACACAAAAAATTTGGAAATTTTGATGGTCCCTCATTTGTAGACCCCAATTTTAAATTTTTCATAGTTTCATTTTTTTGTAAGGTTTAAAAAAAGAAAATTTCCCCATCTATTTCCCCAGTTTTTGGCAAAGGGGTGTTGTCCAGGGGAAAGGGGAAAAACCCCCCCCTTGAGGTAGAACCCAAAATTGCCCCAAATTTTAAAAAAAAAATTCCCTTCCCTGACCCCCTTTGGCAACAAAAAAATTCCCGGGATCAAGGGGACCCCCCCCTTTAAACCCCCCAAAGTCACTAAAACTTGTTTTTTAATTTACGCCCAAAATGCAAAAAACCCCCTTTTTGAACTCGGTTATTAAATTTTCCCACCTTACCAGCCCTCTCCCAGAAAAAAATTCCCCAAATTAAAGTCTCAAGCTCTTACAGTAAAAAAACCCTTTTCTATGTTTATGAAAAAACTTTCGTTCCTCAAGACGTAAAGGATGCCCCCTTGTTCTTTGATACACCCCGGTATAAATAAATCTTGGGGGAGATCTCTATATTGACCTTTGAGTATTTAAAAAAAAATTTATTTTTGTTCCCCCAACCCTATTTTTCCTTTTCCCCTTTTTTTTTGCTCTAAATAAAACCCTAATCTTGCCAATCTTTCTGGTAAAATGTAGTCCACCCAGTCCCTTTTATTATTTTTTTTGCCCCCCCCTTTGTACCTTTTTCCAAATTTTTTCAAAGTCTTTCCCGTGCACTGGTGCCCCCAAAAAGGGACAAAATATTCCATGGGTGGGCTAAACCGTGACTTGTATAAAGGGAGAATAATGGGTTTCATTTATGTGCATCTTGGCCTTTTAAATGCACCCCATGATCCTATTTGCTTTGGGCTGCCTTTTGCCTTTGGCCTTTTTGGGCCCGGCCCTTAAATTAATTTACTGTCCCCCAGGAAATTTCCCCAAATTTCCCCTTTTTCCATGTTTACTTTTTTACCCCCCCCCCCCCCCCCCCCCCCCCGTTTTTCCATTTAACATGTAATCATGTAATGGGGTTTCTTTCCCCATGTGCATTTAAACCCCCGGGATTTTTCAGTGGGTTAAAAACCCCATTTTTCCTTTTTTCCCCGGCATTTAACTTATCCCGATCCCCTTTTTTAAAAAAAAATATTTCCTCTTTTTTAATTTTTTTTTGATTCTTTACAAAAGCTTTTTTTTCTCGCAAAAAAATCGATAAAATGTGTTTTTCCCCGTGTAAAGAACCCTTTAAACAAAATGGTTTAAAAAGGGTTTAAAGGCCCAATACTGACCCTTGTTTTTTTAAAACCCCCTAGTAACCCGCATCCAGTCTGAGTATTTTACCCCCCTTAATTTTACCCTTTGTTTTCTATCGGGGGCCCTTTTCCCAAAAATTTTCCAAAAACATTTTTTCCCCAAAAATCACCCAAACCCTTTCATTTTTTTTTAAATTTTAAACCAAAACCTTTTTTTGTGGCACCGTAAACAAATGCTTTAGAAAAATTAGATTATGACATCCAGGCCCCCACCCCCTCCAGCAAACAAATACTTCCCAAGAAAACTTTATAAAATTAGGGACAGGACCGTTCCTTTTTGAAAACCCCCTGCTGGAACGGGTTTTACATTTATTTTCAGTTTAGATTTCCCAGGGTTGCACTCTGAGAAAACCTTCAAAAATTTTAACCCACAAAAAGTTAAAATTTTGGCCTTTTAGGTTTCCCGGATACTTTTTTACCCCTTTTTGAATTTGGACCAACATTTGCAAAGGGGCCAAAACCTTTTGGGGCATACCCCCTTATTAGGGCAGCCCTGAATATTAAGAATAGGGGTTCTATGACTCACTTTAAATCTCTTAAAGGAATGGGTGTTAAACCATTGGACCTTGGGGGTTTTTTTTTATTTTAAATTTTTTTAAGACGGACTGCACTTCTACCGGGGTTTAAAAAAATTTTTAAATTGGAAATTTTTTAAAAACATCTTTGTTCAACAGGAAGGGCATTCCCCCCTCGTTTAAAAACAGTTTGGGGAAAAAAATGTTTTAATTTAAGTTTGCTTTTTTCCTTATTGCCCTCTACTGTCTCCCCTCATTTTTTTTCAAAGGGCCCCAAACCCGGTTTTTTTTTTTAATTTTTTTTTACTTTTTTTATATAGTTAAAAAAAAATTTTGGTTAGTTTTACTTTTTTTTTGGGGGGAAAAATGGGTTTTTTGTCCCACTTTGTTCCTTTTTCCTTTTTTTTAAAACACTTTATTTTTTTTAATGCTTTTTAGTGCCTCCCTTCCCCTGCCCCTTTTTTTAAGGGAAGGGGGGGAAACGCTTTCCTTTTTTTTTTTTATAGCCCCTTTTCCCTCCCTGTTATCCACATTGGTTTTTTCCCCGTTTCTAATTTTTTTTTTTACCCTAAGGAAAGTACCCTCAAAATGGAGCCTAGGATGTTTTTTAAAAAAAAATCCCCTTTTAAAAAAATTTGTTTTTGCCATATTTTAAAAACATTGTCCCCTTTTAATACGGTTTTTGGGCCCCCTAAGAAAAAAATTTACCTTCCCTAAAATTTTAGTGTTTTTTTTTGGTCCCTTTTTAAAAAAACCTTTTTGAAGGGGTAAACGGAAATAATTATAATTTTGGTCACTAGTCCCTAGGTGGCCCCTCAACCTGAACCTTTGTTACTTTGTAGTTATTGTTTTTTAATTTGGTTTTAGAAGGGGGGGTTTTCCCCTTGGGGGTTCCTGCCCCTTTGGCAAAGGTAATTATCATTATTTTTACAAAAACCCCTTTTTTCCCCCCTTTTAGAGCTACAAACTTCAATTTCCCCAAAAGAAATTTGGATTTAGTTAAAACCCATAATAAAAACCCAACGATTAGCCCCCTCCATCTATTTGCCTGGGGATACAACCCAGGGGTTTTTTTATTTGGGGGCCAATTTCCGACCCCTATTGTATTATTGTTAAATTTTTACCCCCAGGAAAAATTTTCCCCCAAAAGATTTTTCTTTATTTCCTGTACCCAAAAAATTTTCCCAGTGTTTGGGTTTTAGACGGAAATTTTTTTTAGGCCGACCCCCTCCCCCTTTCCGGGCTTACATTTTCTAAATAGACTGAAAAACCCGCAATTTAACCCCCCCAGGGGTTTTCTCCGTCCAAACCATGTCTCCGTTATCCCCCACTAAAGTATATTTTTTTTCAGCTATTTAATATTAAGTTCATTAATTTTGTTGGTCCGACTTTCCCGGCATTGGGGCAGCATGCCAAATTTTTAAATTTTTCAGTTTTTATTCCTTTTTCCCCCCTGTCCCTTTTTTTCTAATTTCTTTCAACCCCCCCCCTCCACTCCAAACCCCCCGTTTAATTTTCCAAAATTTCCCCGTTCCCCAACTTCAAATAAACTTGCATGCTATATGGGGGAAATTTACCCCCCCCCATTCCCAAATTTAAATATTTCCCTCCAACTTCCTGGCCTTTTTTTCCCCCCTCCGCTGCCAAAACCCCCCAAATTTTGGGCAGCCCATCCCCAGCATAGGGGCCTGAGCCAAGGCAAAAATAGCCCAATTTTCCCAAAAACCCAAATTTTCCCCCTTTCTTTCACCAATTTTTGACCACTTATTTACTTTTTTAATTTTCCCCCTGCCCCCTCTGGGTGGCTCGTGAAACAGGGAATTTTTTCTTTAAAAAAATTACCTTGGAGGGTCCTTTTTCCCCGGGGTTTTGGCCCTTTTCCCCGAAATTTGTTTTTAAAAGGGGGCTCCCACCTACCTCTTAATTTTTTGGGTTTGGGCCCAAAGTTTGGGCCCTGAAAATTTGGAAATTTTCACAGCCCCACCCCCGCAATCTGTCCCAACCCCATCCCGATATGTCGAACCCCCGGGGCCCCCGGTAAAAAACACTGTTGACACCCGGCTTTGTTTGGGAGGTTTCCCTTTTTTGGGCCCCTAATAATTGGTTCCCCAAAATATAGCCCAACCTTGGGGGCCCCGAAAAAACTGAACCTTTCAAAATTTTCCTTTTAAAAAAAATCCCCCCCCCAAAAAACCCCCCGGGGCAGAAAGGGATAGGGGTCTTGGGTGCCCCCAATGCTATTTTTGAACCCCCAAACCCCTATCCCGCCCCAAACCCGCAAAAATTTTTTTGGGGGGTTTCCATTTAGGATAGCCTCCCTGAAAACTCTTCCCCCTACCCTTCTTTTTACTGTTTTCCCCGCTGCGCCTCAAAGTTCCTGCACCTCCCTGTACCACCCCCCCCGTATCTACACCTGCGATTGATTGCTCAGTGAGCAGCCCAAATCGCTTCCAAGTTGGCAATGGATCCAGTGTCGCCATTTTCTCCCTTTAAAATCCAGGGTCCGGGGTTCTAAATGTGCATTTTGCACACTCTTGCCCCGCAGATCCCCCCGGAAATGGGTTTCCAAGGATGGGATAAAATTGCACCGGTTTTGGGACCCCCCCTTTGGGCAAACAAGGAACCATGGGGATGTTCCCCAAAAAAATAATGATAAATTATAATAATAATTAAATACAGAACTGTCCCCCCTAAAAAACCCCCCCCTCTAAAGTCTCTCAATCTCAATCTCCACACTTAAAAAAAAATCACAACTTTAAAAAAATCACTCGCAAGACCGTTCACGCCCCCCACAAATTTTTAAATTTAGGAAAAACCCTTTCCCCCACTGCTGTTTACTTTAAAATGCAAAATCTCCTTCAGAAACAAAAGGCCTTAGCAGGGCCCCCCACAGTTGCAATTTATGCTCTGGCTGTTAGGTAAACACCCCTGACCCGTTTACCCGACCCTTTCCCTGACTCAACAAGGGGCCCCAGCAACTGTGGAAGGTTTTTTTAACTATTTTTCTACTAACAAAAACCCTTTTAAAACTATAATCTATAAATGTAAACTATACACAAAACGGGGTAAACTTTCCAAAAAAACTATATTTCTGCTTAGATTTTAAATTTACTTTTCAATAATAAATAAACCCCGGTAATAAATAAAACCAATATTTTTGGAGGGTTTTAAAAGGACTTTCTCCCTCTAAACTCAAGTCTCCCCCACTTAAAAAAAAAAAACACCCCTTTTAAAAAAAACACTCGCAAAACCGTTCCCCTCGCTCAAAATTGGGTCAGTTTAAACCTTTCCCACACTTTCTGTTTGGCGTTTGCAAAATCTCCTTTAAAGCAAAAGGGACAATTTCAAATTTTTTTCCAAAAAACCCCTGAATGACACTAAGGCTTCGGCCTGGAAGAGTTTTGTCTCGGATGTGAAAAACTACTTGGGTAATCGCAGAGCAGACAATATGAAGAATTGATGCAAGATATGCAGAACTTTGGGAGTTAATATGAGCATTAAGCGGCACGATCTCCATAATCATTCAAACAGATTTCCAGATAACTTTGGAGACTTCAGCGAGCAACAAGGCGAGGGATTCCACCAGGTAATGAAAGGGATAGAGGAGAGATATCAAGCCAGATGGACCATAATGATGGCAGGATACTGCTGGAATCTCCAACGTGATTGTCTTGATGACACATAAAAGCAAATTACATATACCATGTTTTTTGAAGCTTTGGCATTAATAACAATTACTAATTAATATTTTATTTATTATTTAAATCATACAGAACCTATTCCTGTCACTGTTAGACTTTTTAGTTTCTTTTCTGTATGATAAACTGTTTACTTACTAGTTGTAACTCCAAATCTATACCAAACGCTAGTGACATACCCATACGTCATGGTAGGGAAGGGGTACCCACTATTTGATGTATGCGTATATCGTGCTGCATCACCCACGGCCCTGATTAACTCCTTGCTGACGCAATGTATTACATCACCGCAGCTAAAGGAAAGACAGATCAGAACTGGACTGGTCCCTAAAAAAAAACCTCTATTGCAAAGTTTCTTCACAGCTTTTCCGCTAGCAGTGTGTATATAGAGCTGGCTGTCAGTCATGGTATGTAGGGAGGAAAAAGGGCATGTCCCCACGGCACGAGTTTGCGGACGGTTTTTCAGATGGTTTGCGGTTTTGCAGACCGTCTGAAAAACCGGCCGCAAACAAGCACACTGGGCCGCTATGGAAAACCCTTGCAGCAGTCCCCACTACATGGGTTTTCTGCCCAGCGGTTTTTAAAACCGCCAGCCGCCCGAAAAACATTGAACATGCATATTCTTCTGTCCGGTTGTCAGATAGAATATGTGCATGTCAATGTGAAGGGGGAGGGCTCATCGCGGAGAAAAGCTGTCCCCCCTGCAGCCGTGGGGACGGCACTAAAACGGGACAAATACCGGTCGGATAAACCGACCGGTATTTTTCCTCTTCCATGGGGACATGTCCTAAGCATGACTCTCGTTGTGTCTGCTAAGGGTCCTGTTAGGGCTTAATTCATCTTCTCTCATTTTATCACATCCTGTTTTCAGATAGGGCAGTAAAAATTACTTGACAGGTTTGCTTTAAGGCCTCCTTCTTTGGTAAAGCAACTCTGTAGAAACTTCATGCATTTTTGTACTTTTTAATTCTCAGTTTGTTTGCATATGTGTGTTTTTCATATTGTAACAAAATAATATGGTCAATGCTTTTCTGGTGGTGTTTTTGCTACTTTGTCTCCCCTAATAAATCATGTGACTCATGGATTATGTGATTCAATAAATCCTCTTTAAATTATATAGTAGGTAAGAAAACACTACCAAAAATGCAACACACATTCACATTTTGAATTTTTTGAAAAGACACTTCATGGTGCATTTGGAAAAAAAAATGCCACTGATCCAAAAACACACTCAAAGTGAAGTAAAAAAAGAAATTCATGTTGACTACCAGCTCTCATCTGACTGCAGCATTTTTGTACAGAAAATAAACAGTTAAAAATCCCAGAAACCTATCGCAAGAATCATAGAAATTTGAATGACACCAACCTAAAAGTGCCAGACTTTTGGCTTACACTTTTTGTGCCAGACTAAATATCTTGAACTACCATGCTGTAGCTTCCATCACTTACAGTCCATAGCACCAAGAAATGGAGCAAATGTAGTCTAAGAGAGACTATGATCTGTTTCAACACTTTTCACTGTATCCTGATGTACACCCGCAACAAACGTTCACAACACAATGTGCTAGGGTCCGTACACAACTCACGAGGCACTACCTTCTTTCACAAGTCTTGTGACTGCCACACAGATGCATAATTTGTGAGTATTATTATTATTATTTATTTTAAAGCACCATTGATTCCAGGGCGCTGTACATTCGAGGGGGTTACATACATTACATAAGTCAAACGAGTACAATGATAAGTGATTAATGACAATTGGCACGACAGAGGGAGAGAGGACCCTACCCGCGAGGGCTTACAATCTAAAAGGAGGGGGAACAAGACAGAAGGTGGGGGACAGGCATGTTTGTGGATAGTGTAGTGACAGCAGGGTTAATGTTGTAGTGTGTATTTTACGATTGTAGACACTCCGCCATGGCACCGGTTCCTTAATATAGTACCATGTTAATAAAAGTTAGGTAGCACAGACAGCTCTCAAGCCAAATAGTCCTTCTAGCGAGTTTCACCCATGCCAAACTGGTAGTCTGGGCCCTGCTATCTTTCCTGATTGGGTTGGAAATTGAACAAGTGTTTTAACTCTATTCTCCCATTTGTGGTTTTCTTCCAAGCTAATAAAACTAGATTTGGCCAGTGTGAACAGTAACTAAAAATAATTAAGCAAATTTTCCTTGTGAAACATTACTTCTTTAGCAGTTGTTAAATATATGATTTTGTTCCTCAGACGGCTCAGAGAGCTTTAGTTGAAAGAATGCGGCACGCTTTGATACTCTACAGATAGATACTTGAACCGTCTCAATGTCACATGTTTACAATATATTACGAGAACTACTCTGAATGTCAGCACAGCTCATGCTAATATTTATCATGTTTCATTTTACCAAATCCTTGCTGGAGCCTAATATATTTGTGAAAAAACATTACCGATCTTGATTTACATTATCTTGGAAAAAGTGTATCCATTCCTTTCAGTGCTGCCTTGTGAAGAAAAGGATGAGTAAGAATGTTACTACCCAATAGATTTTAACAATACGCTACAGGGCATTCTAGTCTAGAAATGTAGGATCTAAGATATCAGAAATTCCTGTGTTCCAGCTCTGTCTTGTACTCAGCCGTTATAGGGCTGCTGCAGAGGTCCTTGGGGCCTCTTTTGTGCCTCCACATTTATATGGAAACATATGGAGATTTTTGCACCGAATCGTACATAAAAACTTGTGCCATGGGCCATTAGACTTTGTATAAACAGAGGTATTCACCCCTAGAAACATTCATTCTTACCTGCTGGGCTGGGCTAGGATGGTTGTATACTGTAACTTTTACCATGTATCATTCCTTAACAGAGACTATAAGCATTAAAGATATATAGCTCCCTGGGAATCTTCTTTGGCTGTTGACCGATGTAGTGATGTAGGAACGCTATCCTCCTTCTATTAGAACCGTCCATACTGGTGGTTGACAGTTGAGAATAAATCTGTTGATTCTTGGTTCATGTAATGTTTTTTTAATGATTACTTGTTCCTTCTCTATATGGACAAATGATGATACTTTCAATTTGTAATTATACAACCAGTCGTATAACAGCTATATTTGTCCTATTGTCATGATCACGCCCGACAGACCACCAGCTTTGTGCTCTGGTCGCTGGCCATGGCCTTTGCGACAAAAACCCTGGTTTCTTACCTGATGCTTGTATTTGTATTCACCAGTGTGAATAGTGTTCTCTTTCTCTGCTTGCTTAAGTAGTATAATGTTGTACCGTGTTAGCCATAGAAAGTAGTAGAAGAGTGAAAAAATCAGGCGATACCTTTTAGGTATCAGGTATCGCCTGATTTCTTCACTCTTCTTCTGCTTGCTTAATTGATTCCTGGCCAACGCCCATGGCCGGGAATTCTCCAGCACTCCTTGAGTTAATCTGTTTCTCCTTTTGATTTACAGTCTTCTGTTTCTATCTGGTCTTATGTTCTTTCACCTATCATCTCTGTTCTGTCTTCTCCTGTTCACTATATAAGGATTCAGCTTCCTGTTATCTTTGCCTGCTATATTGGTCTGTTTGTTGCCTGTAGCTAGCCTTATTCTCCTTGCTGTTTACTGTCACCTGACTTTTGGCTTTGCTTTTGACTATTCTTCTGTCTCCTGTATTTGTACTACGTCTACCGGCTGTTACCTACCTGGCTTGGCTTACGTTTATTCTTCTGTCTCCCGATTTGGTACCGCGTCTCCTGATTGTTGCCGACCTTGCCTGCCTGACTCTCCCTTATTGTGTTCTGTGTTCGTTTGTCTGTCTCCTGTGTCTGCACTTAGTGTAGATCTCAGTCTTAAGGTTGGGGCCGACCTATTAAGGAGTCGGGCACCCCAAAAGGCAGGGACAGGTGTTGGAACCAGCGTCACGGCCTCACTCTGTGTCTGCTCGTGCACCCCTGACCGATCCCTTACACCTATGTTGCATATTGTAACGTTTAAGTTCAAGTACTGTTCCTCTTGTAATGTATTGTTCAATATAAAATGTGTTCTGATATTCAAAAAGTATTTGTATTTCTAAAAGAAAAAAAAATCGATAAAAACATTTTTGAAAAGGAGGTGTATAGCTATAGTTAGTCATGCTCTGATTTCTACCAATCAGCCTCTGGTTAAATGAAAACAAACTAATTACTAATAGATGTGTGAATGTGCATTTTTTAATAAAAAATATCTTAACCCCTTGACACCACAGCCATTTTTGTTTATGTTACATTCATTTTTTCCATCCCCGTCTTCCAAGAGCCACAACTTTTTTATTTTTCCACCTACATAGACTTATGAGAATGTGTTTTTTTGTGATCAAGATGTACTTTTCAATGGAACCATTAACTGTACCATACAATATACTGGGAGCCCATTGAAATGGGAGCGCCATTTCAGTTTATATTACTATATCTGTATTCTAAAGGTTCATATAAATATGGTGATTTATACCAGCTTTTGCTACAGTACTTGCACTGCAGTGCTATTTTCTGCGACCAATAACTTTTTAGTTTTTTAGTATATGGGCCTGATTAAAGGCTAATATTTGCAAGATGAAGTGTACTTTTTATTGGTACCATTTTGGGACACATTACATTTTTTGATCACTTTGAATTGCATTTTTTTGGGAATACAAAATTACCAAAAACACGTAATTCTAGCAGTAGGTGTAATAGACATAAATACATGGAAGTCATGGGGATCTACACTTGGCCTCCAACTGCCATGACAAATGATCGGCACCCTGAATCTTGCTGTGGGGGGCCAATCAGGACACTGTACACACCATTATTTAGATGCTGCAGCTCCGTTAGCTGCAAGAATTAAAGGCTGAAGACACCAGGATCAGAGTTATCTGTCTCCAATCCTGGCTTCTAGCGGTAGGTTCTTGCTGTAATTCACCCTTAGGGCGCCTTCCCACGGCATGGGACAAATACCGGCCGATTTGCCGGCCGGTATTTGTCCTGTTTTGCTCCCGTCCCCACGGCCGCGGGGGGGGGGAAGGGGGGCGGCTTTTCTCCGCGATGAGCGGAGAAGAGCCCTCCCCCCTCCCATTGAGAAGCACAGATTCCGTCTGGTTTTCGGAAGGAAGATGGTGCTTGCTCAATGTTTGCCGGGCGGAAAACCCGTGCAGTGGGGACTGCTGCACGGGTTTTCCATAGAGCACAATTGTGCTAATTTTCGGCCGTTTTTTCAGGCGGTCTGAAAAACCGGCAGAAAACCCGTGCAGTGGGGACATGCCCTTAATGATTGCATGATGTAACTCTATATCATGAGTGGTTAAGTAGGACCTGTGAAATCTGGTATTTTTGATGTAGCAGATACATATATTCTATATGAAATAACAATTCTAGAGCATCTTTTCCTAGAAGCTTGCATTGTGCCGCACCTCTGTATGGATAAAGTAACAACTAGGTATTACCATTTCCCTTGTCAATAGGGTGTGTGCCTACATAGTCTGAAACTATCAGTGTTACCACGCCGTACAACCTCTGTAGGGTTTATAGCATCCTAGTGTTCATAGAGGTCCCAGCTTTGGGGGTTACAGAGATCACACATTTATCACCTATGCTGCAAATATGGCGGGAAAAACTCTTCAACACCTTTGCTCTTTACCTACACCTAGATGACATTTAGATTAAATGAATTTAGCTGATAATTTTTATTTTGCAAAAAAATACAATTTTTTTACTTTCTTTTATAATTGATGACATTTAGATTAAATGAATTTAGCTGATAATTTTTATTTAGCTAAAAAAAAAGGTTTTTTTTTACTTTCTTTTATAATTGATACCAGAAGACAAAAAAAAAAGTAAAGTTATAGAGAACAATAGGACGTGGGCAGATGTTCATTTTATTAATTCACAATTTTATTAAAAATTACTAAGAATGGAACTTGTATTTCATTCCAGCTATGATAAAATTATCGTCTAAAAATTACCATCCAAAACAGCTTTCTAGAGTTTAAGTATTATTTCTGAGATTACGCTGATAAACTATTTACAGCATGTCTGCTGCTGACAATCTATTTGTCTGGCTTCATCGGTTTATGGAAAACTGTGGTTTGAAACATTTATGGACTTGTAAATCAGTCAAGTCGTAAAATGTAGCTTTTTACCTAAATGGCTTCTTGGATCCTGTACTCATATATCATGTGTCTAAGCCAGGGCCCTTATTTTGGGGAGATTCTTCTTGCCCTCAACCTAAATTTGCATGAACCATTTTAGTTACTAAATTATTTTTTTTATTAGATGCTATATTCATGGTTTCATCAAATAAACTATTGAAAGATGAATGCAGTAGACTTTACTAGAATGAACCATCGCATAGGACCAAAGCCATATGTGTGGAGCCTCTACGGCAGGGGTCCTCAAACCGCGGGCCGCATGCGGCCCGCCGAGGATTTTTATCCGGCCCGCCGCTGCCACCTGCGGCACCGGTGGTGGCAGCGGCAGAGCCGCAGTCCTCTGAGTTACTGTGCACTCTGGCCCCTGCTGTCGCACTGCCTCACATCACTTGTCACCGGCCACAGCACCTCCCACATGATGGGAGGTGCCGTGGGCGGTGACAGGTAATATGAAAACCACTGCGAGCCAGGCGACAGCAGGGGCCAGCTTCGGGGGGCGGACAACCTGCAGCTCAAGGGAGGTGCCTGAGGGCGGACACTTACAATATATGGGAGGTGCCTGTGAGTGGCAGAGGGCGGACACTGTGCAATGTATACGCAGAATGTCCGCCCTCTGCCCTCACAGACACCTCCTATATATTGTAAGTGTCCGCCTTCAGGCACGTCCCGTCCGCTGAAGAGTGTCCCCCACCCACAGTCGTCCCCGCCGATGCCGATCGTTAAGGTCCTAAGTCAATACCGAAGGTACCGACTTCGGACCTTAGCGATCGGTGATGGCAGCGGCGCCGGGACTAACTGTATGTGTGTCCGCCGGACGCACATACAGATGCTTCTGCGGAGAGCAGGGGCTCTCCGCTCTACAGAGTACTCTGGTGAGGTGCAGGAAGGAGGCGCTTCAGAGTCCACAGCACGGGCGGCGTCAGCGTCATCACGCTGCGGCGCGGCCTGGTGATGTCACGCCGCCCGAAGAAGAAGCCAGGAGCAGCGACAGTGGCGAGGAGCCAGGTAAGTGAGTGATGTTACTTTTTTTTTTTTAATTATCTCTACGCCTGCTGGGGGCCTAATTCTACCTATGTCTGCTGGGGGCCTAAATGTACCTATACCTGCTGGGGCCCTAATTCTACCTACGTCTGCTGGGGGCCTAATTCTACCTACACCTGCTGGGGGCCTAATTATACCTACATGTGCTGGGGGCCCTAAATCTACCTACAGACCTGCTGGGGGCCCTAAAACTACATACAGACCTGCTGGGGGACCTAAATCTACCTACAGACCTGCTGGGGACCCTAAATATACCTACAGACCTGCTGGGGGCCCTAATTCTACCTACAGACCTGCTGGGGGCCCTAAATCTTCCTACGAACCTGCTGGGGGCCCTATATCTACTTACAGACCTGCTGGGGGCCCTAATTCTACCTACAGACCTGCTGGGGGCCCTAAATCTACCTACAGACCTGCTGGGGGCCCTAATTCTACCTACAGACCTGCTGGGGGCCCTAAATCTACCTACAGACCTGCTGGGGGCCCTAAATCTACCTACATACCTGCTGGGGGCCCTAAATCTACCTACAGACCTGCTGGGGGCCCTAATTCTACCTACAGACCTGCTGGGGGCCCTAATTCTACCTACAGACCTGCTGGGGGACCTAAATTCACCTACGTCTGCTGGGGGACCTAAATTCAATAATAAATTGGGTATCACTGTAATTGTATCGACCCACAAAGTAAAACTTTTTTTAAAAACTATATTCCGGCCCTCCGATGGTCTGAAGGACCGTGAACTGGCCCCCGGTCTAAAAAGTTTGAGGACCCCTGCTCTACGCTGACACATTAAGCCCCCGCATCTATGTACTATGTGTGTCCCTATATGGTGCCTTCCATAATCACTGTATAATAGAGGTAGTATCAATAAGGAGCTAAATGTCTGATTGGTGGTGGTCCAACTGTCTGGAACCCTACCTATCATAAGAAAGGAGGTCCCAGAGCCCCCATGTTACTTGGTACTTAGCTATCTTTGGCAGGAACATAAACAGTAAATGGAGATACAGTGTGCACACGTGAACACTGCTCTGGTCACACAGAGGTTATCATGATTGTCGAGGTCCCAGCGATCGGACTTCGTCGATCAGTCATTAAGGGCGACATGTCAAAAAAGAGGTGACTCCACGCCAGTTTTAAAGCACGCCAAATTTCATGCACCTTATAATAGGCTAGAATGCGCCTTATGTATGAACCCGCTCTACAGCAGGACATAAATCAGGCGCATTCTAGTGCTCAGGCGACAGTTTGGATCAGATATACCACTTTGAAACTGCTCTACCTGTTCCAACTGTAAAGTGCCCAGAAATGCCATAGCAAAGCTATAAATATGTAGCTTCGCTATGGTTCTAGTGCCCCCCGCCTCTTGCACGCTCCCCCAAAATCAGGCACACTACAAAGCGCTGCAGGAGCTATGTAATGCGTCCCGGAGTGGTGTGCGGGAGATTTCAAATTGTATGATATCGGGCTGTAAAGACGGCAGATATCTGGCACATCTCCGTTCATACATGTCGCCCTAAATAAGTTTATAATGCACCTGAATGTATGAAGCTGTCATAAATCTGACGTGTGGTATACCTTGTATAGTAACATTGATGCGCCTATTCTAGGCGCATAGAATATCATTGCTAGCATAGTTAATGCACCAACTTTAGGCACATTCAAATCAAGCCTGGACTATAATGCGCATAGTTTTGGTGTGCTGCAGTTCATTTATATAGAGAATCGGGAGTCAACAGTTTTTTGGTGCAAAATATGAACGGGGCTGCACCAGAAGTCTGGCGTCTTTTCAACCTAACATCTAGCGCAGTCCATTTGCTATAGTTTAACATCGCTCGCATACCAATAGCAGGCGCATTACAGAGCACCCGTGGCACTTTGTAATGCACCTGATTTCGGGGGTGTGCAGGAGGCGGGGTGCACTAGAACCATACGAAGCTATAGATTTATAGCTTCAGTACGACAATTCCAGGCGCATTAATGTCGTCTCAGCGCTAGAATGCGCCTGATTTATGACCCGCAGTAGACTGGGTTTATAAATCAGGAACATTCTATACTATTATAATGTGCACAAAAATTGGCGTTTAAATGCCAAAAATATTATATGTCATCCCATATGTCTCTGTGTGCAACTTCGAGGTTAGACTTACAGCTCCTGAACGTGTAAGATTTTTTTTTTTTATGGGCCTGTGGATAAACTTGTGACATGTTATATCTGGTTTATTCTTCAAACTCCAAACAAAGGTTTTTCTTTGTACAGTACAGTTTTTTATGTTACGGTTTATTTAAAAAAAACAAGGCTCTTAGGGGCCACATGTATAAAAACGGTTTTGGTCTAAAACTCACTTTTTTCCCCATAGGTTTCTATGGGGAAAAAAATGAGTTTTAGACCAAAACCGTTTCATTTATGTGGCCCTTAATGTTTGGGATCCACATAGTCTTAAATAAAGGTTTATGATATAAAGACTGATGGGAATGGAACATCTTCATAAAGAAGCTCTAACACCAGTTTCCATAATGGAAGAATGGGAATCTTCCGAATATGAAGATATTTTAAGATCTCCAAACTTTTTTACCTTTTTTGGTAATTTGATTTTATCTATTCCCTTTTTTTAAGTTTACATTTTTTACCCTTTTCTAACAATTTATTTTGACCAAGGGCTAATCACCCCTGCACAATGGTTCCCTAGTTACCACATTGTTGCATTTGTTTATTAGGCTTTTCTGTACTGAATAATCAAATGTCAACAATGGCTAGATTTAGCATAGTTTTGCTTTACAGAGACCCAAACTGTCTGTTTAAAGTTATTTTATGTGATTGTTTCTCCGCCTTGGACCTTATGTATGACTTTCTTTGTTGCCCTTAAGGGGAAAAATCTCTCCTTGAGGAGAGGAACCAATAATTTGTTCGGTGTGAGGGTTTACTTGGCATTCAGACCTCACTGATTGTTTTGCATAAAGCAAAGGCTTATGGGAAAAGAGCTGAGGAGCTCCACAGCGCACTCTATTGGATGTAGTTATCCTCAGTTCACATGTAGCTTGCAGGAGCCCTTATTGACCAATCAGAGCTCAGTTTTTCTTATTCCAGAACGCTATGAAGCTGAGCTCTGATTGGTTTCAATGGAAAACAAAGACAGTTTTCATACATAAAGCCCATTGTATTTCCGTTTCTTGTTGACCTATAGATATATTTTTATTTTCCTTTTCTTTTTTTGTTCTAATGGGCAAAAAAGCCTGTGTTAACCTGGCCTGACCTGGCACCTCATCTCTCTGAAAGAGATACTGCAGACATAGAAATGTATTAAGATAATTATACCTACTTTGAGCTATTGTTTTCTTTGTCAGTGGCAATTGCCTATATATTGCCTTGTCTTTTCTCTAAAGCGGTGTCCATGAAATTCAATCCTGGAATGACATATTTGCTGTGTACTAGTTAATGCCCCAAGCCAATCACATGTGAATGTGTGCAGATGTTCCTGACTCTAGCAGTAATTCAGCAACCTCTGAACCAGAGGCAGGCCACCCAGGAGGGGATCTTGACAGGGAGAATTATTGGAAAGTAAAGAAGATGATGGCTCCTGAGGCTTAGCTACATTTCTTCACATAATCTTCATGTTATCTCTTCAGTTCCATTCATGGAGAAACGCGCCAGTTTAATGTCAGTAGCTGTCATAAAGATCATAAAACAGCTGGCACCATGATTTACCACTTCACTGACAGTTTGACAAGAGAAGCACTGTTAGGGATTGCTCAAGACTTGTTAAACATTTTAAAGCAAGAGATAGTTTATTTTTATTTTTACAGTTGATGAAGATGTACTAAAGACTTTAGTTACAGTCTATTGATGACATATGCAGAATTACTATTTGTAATGTATAGCTGCTGGTTATTCTAGTCTAAGCTGTTCAGAGAAGATTTATCATTCTGATCAATTCCCTAGTGTGCTGGAAGAATTGTGAGGTTGGTGACAGTGGTATATCTGAAAGTCATAGGGCCCCATAATAAAATCAGGGCCTCTCCCCACCTAATGTCAGGCTTATGGGAATAGAGCTGAACTCTTCAGTGTCATCCATTGGCTGTAGCATTCCTGACTGAGCCTTGCAATGTGAAAGAGATTCATGATAGGTGAGAGGGCTTGAGTGTGGCTCAAAAGGGATGAGGTTTCTCATCAGGGAGAGGCAACATGTCAGTGTCTGGGGACTTAACGCCTTTACACTCTACTGGTATTTAAAGGGGTTTTGCCACAATCTCATTTCATACCTCCTGCATCCAGCTCTTCAGCTCTGTGTGCTCAGAAGGGGGCGTGTGTGATTTGTTTGAATTACATATCATGTGACCCAGCAGGATGACATCACCAAGCCTTTCCTCTCTGTAGTCAAAGAAAGGTCTGTTTATATAAAGCATTGTGAGTAGCTGAGAGGTAAAGTTTTAGCCTCACAGCACAACGGTCCTAGGTTCAAATCCCCACAGGAGCCAAACCTATGTTTTTTTTTCTCTTTATCAATGCACAGACCTCATGGATGTTTCTTTTTTATTTATTTGCTCTGTTTGACTAATTACTAAGAAGTACAGAGGACAGGAGTAGAGTGACCGAACCTGGGGTTTGAACACTCAGTAGCTGCCGGAGAGGAGAGGTGATGTCTGAACATGTCTGACCAGGACTGAGGAGCTCTCACCCCTGGTCGTATCCCTTGGAGACGAGCTGTAAACAATAGATCACTAAAGGGGCTGCTAGAACAAAAGCGGTGCAGAATTATTAATAATAATGAAAGGTGAAAATGTTTGTTATTTCATTTGCAAGCTTCTCACGTCAATTTTACTTCATGGCAAAACCCCTTTAAATATTCTAAAAGGCTTATGGGAAGAGAGCTGAGCTTTTCAGCGCCACCTATTAGAGGTAGTGATCCTCATGTCACATCTGACTCACTGAGCCTTATTATGTGAAATGCATTCAAGCCATGGCAGTTTTGTTCATCTGCATACATCTGTTTAACCCCTTAACAACCGCCCACTGACTTTTGACATCACTGCAGACACCAGGGTTTGCACTTGCACTTGCAGGGGACTTCTGAGCCCTGTTCCTAGCATAGCCTCTGCAAGCACTGAAACAGATTATACTGTATTAGCATATATGAATATGCTAGTACATTACTAAGTATAAAAAAAAAGGTAAAACATTTATCCCTTCATGGGATTTAAAAAAGTGTAGAAAAAGATAAAATAAATAATAAAATAAAAATAAATATTTAATATAAAATAACTGTGCATACATTACACACCAAAAAAACCTACACATATTAGGTATCCACACGACCGTAATAACCTGTAGAATTATTCTAACAAGTTATTTATTGTGAAATGTGAATGGTGTAAAAATATTTAAAAAAAAACAAAAAAAGGGGAAAAAAAATCCGCAATAATTTATAAGTGAATTTAAACTATTCCTCCAAAAAGTACAACTTGTCCCGAATAAAACGAGGCCTCATACAACTGAGTCATTGAAAAAATAAAAAAGTTATGACTGTTAAAACACAAGGAGGCAAAAACTAAAAAAATGTGCTGGTCATTAAGTACTTTTCAAGCGTTTGGCTTGAGAGGTTAAGGATGTTTGCCCCTCATCAGTGCAGAGTACAACTTACTGGCTGGCTAGGTGAGAGGCATTAAATATGGCAAAATGTCAGTGTGTGTAGATGTACGTTTTACACTCTACAGGAATTTAAATATTCTGAAAGGTTTATGGGAAGAGATCTGAACTATTCAGTGCCATCTATTGGATGTAGCATTCCTCAAGTCACATTTGACTCACTGAGCCTTACAATGTGAAAGGGATTCAAGCCATGCCAGTTTTGTTCATCTACATACAGCTGTTCCAGAGTGTTTGCCTCTCATCAGTGCAGAGTAGAACTTAATGGCTTGCTAGGTTAGGGGCGTTGAATGTGGCTCACAAAGGATGAGGTTTCTCATTAGGGAGAATCGCCATGTCAGTGTGTGGAGATTTAACGCCTTTACACTCCACTAGTATTTAATTTTTCTAAAAGGCTTATGGGAAAGAGCTGGAAATCTTCAGCGCCATCTATTGGATGTAGCAATGTTCTTCGCTGGTAAAGAAGTGAAGAAACAACAATAATATTTTAATAAAATACTGTATACTGTTCTATTTCAGATTAAATCTTACATTTTTTACTCTTTTTTTCAGATTCCGACCTGAGCATGCGGACGCTCAGCACCCCAAGTCCTGCACTAATATGTCCTCAGAACCTGCATAGCTTCCAGAATGGGAGAGGATCATCTACTTCATCGTCTTCCATTACAGGAGAGACTGTTGCTATAGTCCATTCACCACCTCCTCCACGTCTCACTCATCCACTGATACGCCTTGCCTCAAAGCATCAAAAGGAACAGGCAAACATCGACCGATTGCCAGATCAATGTATAATCCAGATTTTTTCATATCTCCCCACAAACCAGCTTTGTCGTTGTGCTCGAGTCTGCCGGCGCTGGTACAACTTAGCCTGGGACCCTCGGTTATGGAGGACTATTCGACTAACTGGTGAAACATTAAGTGTGGACAGGGCTTTAAAAGTGTTAACACGGAGACTTTGTCAGGATACCCCCAACGTCTGTCTCATGTTGGAGACAGTAATTGTAAGTGGCTGCAGGCGGCTCACCGATAGAGGGCTCTACACTATTGCTCAGTGTTGTCCAGAACTACGGAGACTCGAAGTTTCCAACTGTTATAACATCTCTAATGAGGCCGTGTTTGATGTGGTGTCTTTATGCCCAAACTTGGAGCATCTGGATGTGTCAGGTACTATGTTTAAAAGTGCTGCAATTAATGTGGTGTTTTTGTTTTCAGGGCTCTCTCTGTGTTATACCCTGTAATCAGTTTAGTGATAGAATAATTCACTTCTATGTTTACTGGGTTAAAGCAACAGTTTTTGAAAAATCTTGGTAAATCATTAAGCTAACAAACTCCGGTCTACCTGTTTTGATGTTATTTGATACCGTGTTTCCCTGAAAATAAGACATAGTGAATTTTTTTTTCAAACTTCCCAGTATAAGGTGTCCCTTGAAAATAAGACATAGCAGAAATCATTGCTGCAGCTCCCCATACATAGGGCCGTTCCTAAGGGCAGGCAGAGAGAAAGGTGGGGGGGCAAGGGTGTTTACAAGCCCCTCCCACCCCGAGAAACAGCCCTGGGACATATTGTCTTAGCAGAGAGGTGAAGGACCTGTGCAGGGAGGTCATGTGACTGTGATGTCACCACAGTTCGCGAAAATCCCAGGAGAGGAGACAGTGTACAAGTAAGTGAGATATGGGGGTGGGGGAGGGAGAACAGAGCAATGACACTGACACCCACATATCTCACCGCATGGCTGATGGGGCATGCTGGAACTCCTAGTTCTACAAGTCCCAGCATGTCACATTTGCCATCCTTTGAGATAAGTCCCTGCAGCTGCCATAAAATGTCGTTTACATACATATATCCTATTGTTTGTGACTCTAAACTTTAAGATATATATATATACACACACTAGTATAGCATAGTATAGTCTATTATTTATTCATGGAAAAATAAGAAATCCCCTGAAAATAAGACGTAGCACATTTTTAGGGGCAAAAATTAATATGACACTGTCTTATTTTCGGGGAAACAGGGTAAATATTATCTTAAAGAGGAATTCCACCAAAAAAATGTCCGTAAAAATTGCTGTATATTAGTAAAGCAGAAGTTAGAGCAGCAGCCAAGGCCTATAAATTAAGCTTTATGACTTTGCTGGAATTTTGGACCTATTTGTTTTTTTTTTTGTTTTTGCAAAAGGTGATTTCAGCATAAGCCACAACTGTAAGGCCATGTTCACACGGCTTAAAATGGGCCGTATTTCGGTCCGTAATTACGCGCCGGAGTGCGCCAATTACGGGCCGAAAACGGCCCATTGATTACGGTAATTCATAGTTCTGCCGCTAGCAGTGAGGCTAGGTTCACACGGCTTAACTGCGGGGCGTAATTTCGGCGGCCCATAGACAATCACTGCTAGTGGCGCGTATACGCCGCTAGTAATTCACATGTCAATTATCTCCCCGCCCAGCGGCTTCACCAGGTGGGGAGAGGAGACGTAATCCATAGTTCTCTATGAGAACTGTGAATTACCGTAATGAATGGGCCGTTTTCGGCCCATAATTGGCGCACTCCGGCGTGTAATTACGGACCGAAATACAGCCCATTTTAAGCCGTGTGAACATGGCCTGATTGTCTATGGGCCGGCGAAGTGCCGGCCCCCCGCTCACTCCTCCGCTCCCGCCCCCGCCCCCGTCCACACGGCATAATTGTGGGGCGAAATTACGCCCCGCAGTTAAGCCGTGTGAACCTAGCCTAAGGGCGCATCCCCACGACAGTGGACAAATACCGGCCGGTTTGCCGGCCGGTATTTGTCCGGTTTTGCGGCCGTCTCCAAGGCCACGGGGGGGGGGACGGCTTATCTCCACAATGAGCGGAGAACAGCCCTCCCATTGAATTGTTCATATTCTGTCCGGAAACCGGACGGAAGAATGTACATGTTCAATGTTTTGACGCCGGACCGCCTGCGGCAAAACCGTCAAGCGGAAAACCCATGCAGTGGGGACATGCCCTAAGGCTATGTCTATATGACATTGGACAAAAAACTCACTGAAAACCAAATCCTGAAAACATTCATAAAACTACTGCCTTCAAAAGTTGCTGAAAAACGTCTTCTGCGCTCTTTTTGTGCATTTTTATGCACTTTTTTGCAGAAATGCAAAGCATTATAATTGCTAAGGATTTCTGCAAAAAATGCCCCAAAAAAGTGCCAGAAAGTGCCAAAAAAAGTTCAGCGCTTTACATAGACTCAAATAGAAAATTTTCTGCCCTGCTCAGTCGTTTTTTGCAA
This sequence comes from Phyllomedusa bahiana, assembly GCA_025379985.1. Taxonomy (NCBI): domain Eukaryota; kingdom Metazoa; phylum Chordata; class Amphibia; order Anura; family Hylidae; genus Phyllomedusa; species Phyllomedusa bahiana. The sequence goes on along the minus strand of JAODAL010001014.1, from coordinate 108,549 downwards.
CAGGTTACAAAAAATGACCAGCAAATAAAACGAGCAGAAAAAAAAACGTTCTGTGGAGACAACAGAACGTTTTTACTATACTAGCCTATGGGACCTCTTTTCAGTAGTTTTTGTGTACAGTGGAGACATAGCCTAAGTGTGACCATATTAGTCGTTATTATCTTCTCAAAAACTGACATTTTATTGTTATTTTTGTAGCTCCGTTAATCACTACAAGGGTGCTTTCACACAGTGCAGTTTTGGTGCAGTCTTAACTGTGCTCCAATTAAACTGCCTCTATTACCAGCATGCTTCTTTCAGTTGTCTAAAGTGTTTGGAAAGTAAGTAATCAATGTGTGTGTTTGTAATACACAAGACTTCAAACACAGTAATTGATTACTTACTTGAAACACCTGAGCAATTTAGATAAGTGATAGAAGCTTGCTGGTAATAAAGGCAGTTTAATTGGAGTGCAGTTAAAACTGCACCAAAACTGCGCTGTGTGAAAGCTCCCTAAAACCGACAGCATTACTACCAATTACTTAGAAGCTAATTAAAAAGTGACAACAATTATGGCAATACCTTTAGTTGTCTCATTTACATAAAAAGCCATTGTAACAAAAACAGAAAAATAAAATATTTCTATAAGTAAATAAAACAAAATAATCAAACTTTATAAACTGCTCTTCCTTCTCATTTGCATATATTATCTGGTCAAACTTATTTTAGTGGTAATCCTACTTAATTAGTGCTTCTTTGCAGCTTACTCTAAAAACTACTCTGATTAAATAAGGTTAAATTAAATACAGACTATAATGGTCCTTAAAAGGGTTGTCTGGCATCAGAACATGGGTCTGCTTTTTTCAGAAAGAGTGCTAAATAAGTGGGGCAACACCAAATATAGACCATGTACAAGACTAGTGCTATCTCTGGGTAAAAAAAAGAAAACCTAGAACGACATGCATGAATAGGGTTGCACCATTTTTTTGGCATGCATGAGCCATCCAAACTATCGAAGCCCTGTTCTATACTGGCCAAAATTTGTGCCAGACACAACACTTCAGAATGAGGCAAAGATACAAGGGAGTGTCGCGGCAGGATTGTACAATTGTACAAAATGTGTTGCGAAACTGTCATATAAATCAATACCAGTTTCAAAGTGGCATGGCTGAGACAAATTTTGGTGCATACACTCAGTGTCGGACTGGGAGGTCTGGGGCCCACAGGGGAATTGATCTTGGGGGGCCCACCCTACTGTACATGAAAATATTACCGGCCTCTCGGACATAAATGCGGCCATTTTACCACATAATTCAGTGTGCAAAACAGAACTGTATTGTGTAGTACAATAGCAAGAGAGTCACACATATGTCCGTCTAACATATCATAGACACAGGGCTAAGTAGCTCCATCCATAACCCCCTCCACCCACATACAATATCCCCCTCCAACACATACAATATCCCCCTCCACCCACATACAATATCCCCCTCCACCCACATACAATATCCCCCTCCACCCACATACAATATCCCCCACCAGCCCACATACAATATCCCCCTCCACCCACATACAATATCCCCCTCCACCCACATACATTTTCCCCCCCCCACCCACATACAATATCCCCCCCCACCCACATACAATATCCCCCCCCCACCCACATACAATATCCCCCCCCCACCCACATACAATATCTCCTCCATGTTTCCCTTGGTCACGCACCTCGCCACCTTCTAAAATAAACACCAGCAAGAAAGTAGAAGTGTTACTCCTATCACAGGGTCAGGTGTTCCCTCACTCTTACAATCAGGGACAAGTGTATGCTGCCACTATACCCGCGCCGATATAACCTACAACACCGCCACATGGAGACCACATAGAGGTCAGACACCAGCTCAGGTATAACCTACAACACCGCCATATAGAAAGCACATAGAGGTCAGACACCAGCTCAGGTATAACCTACAACACCTCCATATAGAAAGCACATAGAGGTCAGACACCAGCTAAGGTATAACCTACAACACCTGCATATAGAAAGCACATAGAGGTCAGACACCAGCTCAGGTATAACTTACAACACTGCCATATAGAGACCACATAGAGGTCAGACACCAGCTCAGGTATAACCTACAACACCGTCATATAGAGACCACATAGAGGTCAGACACCAGCTCAGGTATAACCTACAACACCACCATATACAGACCACATAAAGGTCAGACACCAGCTCAGGTATAACCTACAACACCGCCATATAGAGACCACATAGAGGTCAGTCACTAGCTCAGGTAACCTACAACACCACCATATAGAAACCACATAGAGGTCAGACACCAGCTCAGCTATAACCTACAAGACCACCATATAGAGACCACATAGAGGTCAGACACCAGCTCAGCTATAACCTACAACACTGTCATATAGAAACCACATAGAGGTCAGACACCAGCTCAGGTATAACCTACAACACCTCCACATACAGACCACATAGTGGTCAGACACCAGCTCAGGTATAACCTACAACCCCGCCATATATTGACCACATAGTGGTCAGACACTAGCTCAGGTATAACCTACAACACTGTCATATAGACACCACATAGAGGTCAGACACCAGCTCAGGTATAACCTACAACACTGCCATATAGCGACCACATAGAGGTTCGACACCAGCTCAGATATAACCTACAACACCACCAGATAGAGACCACATAGAGGTTCGACACCAGCTCAGATATAACCTACAACACTGCAATATAGAGACCACATAGAGGTCAGACACCAGCTCAGATATAACCTACAACACTGCCATATAGAGACCGCATAGAGGTCAGACACCAGCTCAAGTATAACCTAAAACACCGCCATATAGCGACCACATAGACCAGCTCAGGTCACATCACATTACAGTGAATACAGCACTGATCCAATATAGAAGTAAAATAACCCCTGAAATCAGGGACTCACCGGAGATGTCATATCTGATTAGTCGTTCTCTTCTCTCATGAGTCGTTCTTATTCCCTTTTCATCTGCATCCGTTCCACACCGCCATGATGACTTGTCCCGGACACAACTCATCCCTGCAGAAATTACACACAAATATCTTAGAGTCCTCAATTTTCCAGCATCTCTTTACCTATTCCCACTTCTGTACAAACTACCCAGGGGTGGGAGAGCGGGTACAAGCCAAAACTTAGAGGCCTAGTATCCTGAGGGGTTGGAGGGTGGGGAGAGAACTAAGTCCCTGGAAATAATGCTACAACTATGGGTTGCTGCTCTCTCAATTATATTACCAGGTATACAGGCAGTTAGGGGTTTCCTTTAGGTAGTGTACAGGCAGTTAGGGGTCTCATTTAGGTAGTATACAGGCAGTTAGGGTCTCCTTTAGGTGGTATACAGACAGTTAGGGGTCTCCTTTAGGTGGTATACAGGCAGTTAGGGGTCTCATTTAGGTAGTATACAGGCAGTTAGGGGCCTCCTTTAGCTAGGAAGTCAGGGCCTCTTTTAGGTAGTCAGGGCCCCCTGTAGGTAGTCAGAGCCCCCTGTAGATAGTCAGGGCTCCCTTTTATTAGTCAGGGCCTCTTTAGGTAGTTAAAAAAAAAACAACAAACAAACAGCCATTTACCTCGCACCCGCTCCGGTTCCCGGCCGCTCCAATCTCCCCACCGGCCTCTACTGCCGCCCTGCATAGGCGGCGCGGTGAATTGACGTCACCGCGCCGCCTACGTCAGCAGTAGGGACCGGTGCCCGGCAGGCTTAAGGCCTAGTGCATTAGTCCTCAACTCCCGGGCCCGGTCTCTAAGCGCTCGGGACGCAGACCGGGCCCCGGGTAGCGGCGGCACTGCCTCCGGGTCCCACAGCAGCTCGGAGGGCCCACCGGGGGATTCACCGATCCCCCGGCGGCCCAGTCTGAGCCTGCATACACTCTATGCATGTGCCAATGTTTGGTGCATATAGTGTGAGAGACTTTCATACATACTGTTGTATCATACACTACAAAACATAGGTAGAACTGGTGAGTCGACGCCAGATTCATACATGTTGCCCATGATTTTTTAAATCTTGGAGGATTCCATAAGGGATCCCCCACCTTCCCTTTTTAAGTACAAGTGTGCTGCTGCTCTTTTATGATATAAAAAAAACTTACACCCATCTCTTTACAGACCTTTGTTCCAGTGATGTGTCTGCCGATCCTCTTCCTGGGTCTTCTGTTGTCTTTCATCTTCCAGAGGTTAGCTTGCACATACTGCAGCTGCTGATTGGCTACAGCGGTCACGTGATATTGCCTGATGTCACCATTCAGAGTCTTCACTTCTGAATGGTGACATCGAGCAATGTCACATGACCACTGCAGCCAATCAGCTGAGAGGCTGCAGTTAGTGAACTTACCGGCAGAAACCGGGGGACAACAAAATACCCAGGGAGAGGACCAACAGACCAATCGCTGGAATGTACAGAGGGGAGTATGTTTGATTTTGTTTTTTTTTTAATTTTCTACAGGAGCAGCATCATACTTGTACTTAAAAAGGGGAGTTAGACAAGCACTTTAAGGCTACAAGTACACAAACAATTTTAATGCTGTTTTTATGTCATTTTTAACCACAAGAGTGCATACAAAAGTAATGATACGAAATAAAATACTCACTGTACAGCCCTCATCAACTTGATGTGTTACTCAGCCTCTTATCTCACTCCTCTCTAAATAACCTGAAGTTTGTTCCATTACTTCTGCAAGAGGATTCTGTTAGTGATTTATACCTGAGTGGACAAATAAGAAAGTAGAGATTTTATACATCAACATACTCTACAGAACCATGAGTTACATGGATAGTAAAGCCAGATACAGAAGATGTCCATTGTTTATGTGTGCCTTTGATGTTATACACTGATTATATATTCAATTTACTTATCTGTGTAACTTGCTTTCTCTAGACTATTCTATATTTGGTTATTGGTCGTATGGGGCAGGGTTACTATACATTCTACACATTAGGTTTAGTGTTTTAATGCATATCAATAAAATTATGTAGTTTTATTATCGCTTTGGGGTTTCGTATTTTTCTATGAGCTGTATTGTTGGATTCCAGACCATTATCTTATTTTTCTGTGAGATTTGAAGTCTTTAATTGTCTACAAAAAATAATATATAAGGTTAATGAGAATAATTTTGTTTTTCTTCTGCAGGCTGCTCTAAGGTAACTTGTATCAGCCTGACCCGTGAAGCTTCCATAAAACTCTCTCCAATGCATGGTAAACAGATATCCATTCGTTATTTGGACATGACAGACTGTTTTGTGCTTGAAGACGAGGGACTACATACAATTGCAGCTCACTGCACTCAACTTACTCACCTGTACCTACGTCGCTGCATCCGTATTACAGATGAAGGCCTGCGATATATTATGATATACTGTACATCCATTAAAGAATTAAGTGTCAGTGACTGCCGCTTTGTGAGTGACAGTGGCATGCGTGAGATTGCCAAACTGGAGTCTCGCCTGCGATACCTAAGCATAGCCCACTGTGGGAGGATAACCGATGTAGGTATCCGTTACATTGCCAAGTACTGCAGTAAGCTCCGCTACCTCAATGCTCGAGGTTGTGAAGGCATCACAGATCATGGAGTGGAGTACCTAGCAAAAAATTGCACAAAACTGAAATCTTTGGATATTGGGAAGTGCCCTCTAGTTTCAGACATTGGTCTGGAGTTTTTAGCCTTGAACTGCTTCAACCTAAAGCGCCTGAGCCTGAAGTCTTGTGAGAGCATCACAGGTCAAGGGCTACAGATAGTTGCTGCCAACTGCTTTGACCTGCAGATGTTAAACGTTCAGGACTGTGAAGTGTCAGTAGATGCTCTACGCTTTGTCAAACGCCACTGTAAGAGATGCATAATCGAACACACAAATCCTGCATTCTTCTGACAAGCCATGCAAAGTATTGAAACCACATAAAAGAGAAGAAACGTGCACATTCATCAAATGATCTATTCAAGGTTCTGCTTTTTTATGTCGTAATAAGAAAGAAATTTGATCCTTTTTGTATTAATGTACATTTGTAATTCAAATGGGTGGCCATGCAATATGAGATGAATGTACAATATGTGTATGTGTCTGCTTCATACCAGTATAGACACTGTCATTGTATGACAAGAGAGGCAAACCTTCCTGTGCATTATGGGAAGAAAAAATGTGATAATTCAATCAATGGGACTGGTAATAGAGAACCTGGGTAATCATGCATTACAGGATATACTGGTGTAATGAAAATATATCTTTCCCGCTACATCAATTGTTAGATATCACAACCTTCCAATTAGTAACCTGCTCCTTATTTCCTCATAACTTCTACAGATAAAGCTGGAAAAAAAATTTCACACACATTGAGTTGGATCAGAAATGTACATCCCATTAAAGATTTTTTAATTAAACGGGAAGTTTTAATTGCACACTAGAAATTATATGCCCAGTTTAAGTTAAAGGGACAATTTCATCAGACAAAAGTATTTTTGTTAAAACCAGTATTCGTGAAAAATTATTTTTCTTAGACTTTTTGACAGTCTTTCTTTATATTTCGGCAGTCCAGATGCAAGAATTACATATAACATAATGTTTTTCTCTAACTAAGAAATAAAACTCCTGAAATGCAGGGCAGACGAATCTTACTTTACAGTTGGTGCTGCTTATTTCTATACAGTCTCATTACAAATACTAGGTAATGACACCTGATATCGCAATGATATCGCTGTTGTTCTCTGAAAAAAGAATAGATAAAATTAAACTGGGCCACATGGATACCCATAGCAATGGAAGTATAATGGGGTAATCGTTTTCTGCTTTGGGGAGGCGTTTTCTTGACACTTATCAGGTTATTACGGATAGCACTTACAAATCTCAGGCCATAGCGGGCCAGAAAGAAGGACCGTCAAACTCTCATTAGAAATTATAGTTCCTGTGAATTCAGTTTATAATTCTGATTGTTTGGCTTTTTTTCTGGCACAGTATTTCAAGATCCACACGCCCTTTGGGGTTAACGTTAAAGGGGTTTTCCTATCTCATATATTTATGGCATATCAATAGGATATAACTTAAATGTTTGATAGGTGTGGGTCCCTTGAAAATAGGCCTCCAAACTTCTGTGTGCAGAATGGATATGTGGACTGGCATTTGCAGCCCTGTCCATTATCATCAGTGGGTCTACACTACAGAACAAGCTTGGCTCTACTTAGAAATCCCATAGAACAGAACAAACAGTGACAGAAGTTCGGAAGCCGATTTTCAAGATCGGCACTGATCCCAGAGTTGGAACCCATACCTACCAGAAAAGTATGCCATATCCTTCTCACATGCCTTATGTGTCTGACATAGGAAAACTTCTTTAAGTCCATATGGTATGCTGTGAAAACATCTGTGTCTAACATGTCCATAGAAAGCGATGGAAACTGGATTATACCAAAAGTGTCCTATGGCATATGTTTGTCCAGTAGACAAAGACGTACATTTGCCGTAGTTATATTTAAAAGCAGACATCTACACCATAAAACAAAATACAGCGTAGATTTGCATTTTTTAATGGGAGTGAATGGTAAATGTATATGTCTGGGTCATATTGTCAACTAATGTAATGTCCAAACATAGTATATTCCTAGTGTAATCTGAAATCTCCAAATATTGGAAGCAGATTAGTCCTAATTGTGTAATGAAAAGCCATGCACTTAAGTCATGCTTCACCACTTATGGTTAGTAAATCAAAAGGTTGTGCAATGTCCCATTCACAGATCTGCCATTTCTTACAATATATTAATGTAAGGCAGAGATTAAAAAAATATTTTAGTAGTTCCATGTATGTCAGTAATATTTAGTATGCATTTGATAAGATATGTTTTATACTTATTTACTTTTATGATTGAAAAGAGGAGAAAAGTTACACATTTGAGACCAGAAAAAATTGAAAGGTGAATAGCATAGTTGTGGCACTTATAGGTGGCAGAATTTGCACATAGTTTGTATTACACTCTCTTTTTTATAATATTCACAATATGACATCATTGTTTATAGTCACCAATCTTGTGGATACATATCTTCTTTATCACTATTAGTAATAGTCGCAAAACATAGTATTTATCCTAACTTTTTTTTTCCCTTGAGTTTCACTTTTGAAAATGGAGATTTAATGGATACATTTCTCCTGGGTGTTCTAATGAGCTTCTTCCCAGATTCCGAACCAAGGTCTGGAGTAACTGCAGCTTGTTGGTAATTACAGAGATGATCAATCACTGTCACATCTGTCACTTAACTTTTTTTGTACTTAAGCTCACAGTGTTGGTTATGATTTTAAATGGAACAATGCCCGACCAATGTGCTCTTAAGAGGCCCCTTCAAATGCAAGTCCACTTCTTCTAACATATGTTACATGTGCTCCTGAGCATCTGACCACAAAACTTATTACAGAAACAACATTTCAGATATAATGTGAACATTCTTTTACATATGTCATTGCACCAAATGTAAACCCTAGACATATGCAAATATATGCCTGTGCGTTGCACTGATTCCCATTGTAATATAAGTATACACACAAACACACACATATATATATATGTGTGTGTGTGTGTTTGTGTGCCGTGAGGCGTACATTCTCTTGTGTTTGCCCATTCTATTGAAGAGTGTAGTCGACTACGATTTCAATACAGTTAAAAAAAAGTTTGCCAATATAACTTGGCCAAGCATATGGCAAAAGTCCTAGGTAAAAGTAAGAAAGTGCTGCTGAGGTATATACCAACCACACTAAGCAGATATGATATGGAAAGAGCTTAGCAGTTTAAGTCTGAGCCATGACCATTGAGACAGTCTTGAAAGATCAGGGGTACAAACCCAAAGTCATATTTTCTTTCCCACATCAAATAAAGAAAATGTTTTGAAGGCATCTTACCAAGCCATAGACTTGTATACAACTCAGCACAGCATTATACTATCCCAAATAATTTGCCCTATCAAAAACACAAATATGTATGTATTCTATATGTAATTGTGTAACCATAGAATTATTCATTCACCACGCTGACAACTGCACTGGTTGTGGACTGGGAACAGAGCAAGGTGAGAATACTGTACCTTATGAATTCCAGGAAGTGCAATATTTTATACCTGAGAACACATGCAAAAGTGGCATTTCCTACAAATTGCATAAAACTAAATCACACTTTTTTTTTAGATATTTTTCAAAATTGTATGGTTATGTGATAAAGTTGTTTTAAATACCATGTACTCTTCCCCCGTTTGTTTGTTAATAGACCACAAAGGGAAATAACAAAAATGTGAGGAATATTCATTTCTATGTGTTCCTCTAACCGTAAATGTGTTATTTGTTTTAAAACATTTCTCTAATCCTTGCTCCGTTTTCAGAGTTAAGTTGACAATAACTAATCCCCTGATATCTAATTAGTCACTGCATTGTATCCATACAGCAATAGTTGTAGTCTTTCAGAAAATTCTTCCTGATATACTTATTAACATAGATCCTGGTATGTCTTGATCATCAATATACAACCAGCAATATACCACTGTGGTCAGTCATTGAATCGGTGCTGTGCCAAATTCTAAGTGCCTTAAGTGGATTCAATGAATCCTTCAATTATCCATAATGTACATTTTTGTATGGGAGGTGGCATATACATAGAAAGATGTTATAAAAGTACAGTACTTATATAGTCATCATAGACAGTGTTAACCTTCTTACTTCTGTCTATATGAATAGTAAATTACATGATAAATGACTATTATTTATATCTCTACATGTTTATATTCTTAACCTGTCAGTCATAAAAGGGAAAAGAAATTACTTTACCTTCAGTCTAGTCTAAGTGACATTTCTACCTTAGACATTTATAGCATATTCGTTCTTGGCATTTCTAAGTTGAGAACAAGGCGGGGACCTGCAACTTTCAGACATACTCTATGGATATGCCGTGATAATCTGGGATAAGTATGCCACTTTAAGAAAATATTATGAAACAATGACTTGTTATACATGTAGTAATGTAATAAATTATTTATGGAGGAGAAGAAAGTATCCTGACACCAACTTCGAAAAGTAATGTATGTATCACACAGTTTATAAACAAACATAATAAAGGCTAGTCAATTTCTGCAAATAGATTTCTCTGAAAATCTAACTAACTAAACATTTCATGTTGTTGTACAGGTCATAAAGCATTTAACTAACCACAGTAGCTTTGTAAATGTTCGACATGGCTGAGGAGGGGTTGCTATTGACAAAGAACAAATTTGATGTTGGTTGCTTGACCATTTATTTTGATGGCTAGAAAGTTAAATGAAATATCTCCCTCCAGCTACTGTTGTGGGGGTAATTAATAACAATTCACAACTTCTGGGGGCTTCAGAAGCCAAAAAAAACTGCTTTACTCTTTTATGTTAAGTGTCACCGTTGCCTTTAAAGGAGTTGTCTCATTACAAGCTTTCAGCCTAAGTCAGTGAGCCTGGCAGTTGAACTGAGGTGCGTGCTTCTTGTCTGCCTCCTCTCCTCTCTCTTCCCCCCTCCCCTCAGCACACAGAAAGCTCTCCTCCGTAACTTCTATACAGCAGGGGGGAGGAGGGGCGCGAGGGGGGTTTGCTGCCAGAGTTAACCCTGTGTGTGCCTGCCTAGGTCTGCTGCAGCTCTTGCTGCTCATCTCCACAGTCAGGAAACAGGAGAGAGCTGATCTATGAGTGTGGAGCCAGAGCAGGGGGGATGCAAGTGTTCCTATACCCCCTGCTTAGCATACAAATCTGCACATCTCCAGCAACAAACAGACCCTGTCAGAACAGACAGAGGGCAGCTGTGAAGTGTTACTATACTCAGGATGTGTCACTAGTACACCAGAGCATGAACCCTTCACATGCCCTCTGATCTGTATAGTATTAGTATAGTTACAGCTCCACAGACACATCATGATTATAGTAACACACAGGGTCACTGCTGTCACATCTATCTGTGTAGAGAGCAGGAGGAAGCAGGCACACACAGGGTTAATCCAGGCAGCACTACACAGAAGACAGAGCCTTCCCCCTCCCTCCACTACAGAAGCATTCTGTGCAGGAGGGGCTCTGTGCTCTGACCTGTATTCAGAGGCTGATGAGTCATACAGACCTGACAGCCAGTGAGATAAGGATCAACAGGTCGGCTGCTATAGAGATTTGAGAAGCTGATGTACTCCTACTAACAGGGCTTACTCAAAATCAGTAGGACATTTGTAATGAACATATATTGCAAAGCTGCTTGTTTTTTAAAGATCTTTTAATTAAAACCCAATCATTGTAGCGAGACAACCCCTTTAAGCCTGTCTTGCACTACAACAGCTCTTTTTTCCAAGGATCAAAACAAATACACATTTGTGGAAAGTATTTAGAGCAGTGGTCCCTAATTACTGGCCTCAGCTGTGTGCAAAAGAAGACCTTAGTTTATGAGTGACAACATGCAATGATCATATTAAACTATAGGTCTGACTATGGAATACCTAGGCACCAGTTGCCACTCCGTTGCCAATCCCTGGGGCCATGTGTTGGACATATATATTGCCCACTTTCATGCACTCTAGCTGTACCAGTTTAAGACAGCACTTTACCATTTTTTTCAGTTTGTAACCCCCAAATTTAATGATTATTGCTTTCCCAAATTATCCTCTTTAAAAGGGATTTATTATAAAGTATAATTGATGTGGGAAGCTTGCAAATTGAATAATAAACATTTTCACTATTCATCATTGTTAAAAATTCTGTACCATTTTTGTTTTAGCTGCTACCTTTGTGATCTTTAGTGTACAGCTCCAGGGGATACATCCAGTGAGAAGAGCTCTTCAGTCCTTGTTGCACATGCTCAGACATCATCTCTTCTTTCAGGCAGCTACTTTCAGTTTCTTCTCTGCTTAGTAGTCACACACACTCACTGCTGAGCGAGTGTTCAACCCCAGGTGCTGCTATTCCCCTGTTCTCCTTAGTCAAACAGTACAAATACATAGAAAGAAGAAAGAAACCTTAATCAGGTATGTACATTGAGAAAAAAAATATCCACATTTGGTTTCTGCAGGGATTTTAACCTAGGACCCCTTTGCTGAAAGGCAGAAGTGCTAACCAGTCAGTTACATTGTAGCTACTCTCAGCAGTTTACATAAACAAACCTTTGTTTGACTAGAATGAGCACACTGAGGAAAGACATGGTGATGTTGAGCCTGTTGGGTCACATGGTATGCAGTTCAAACAAATTATACATGCCCCATTTTGAACACACTGAAAGCTGAAGCAGGACAAACCAGACATGAAATGCCTTTGTGGTAAAACCCCTTTAATTCCTATAGCTCGGGAATGACATCCACATTGAAGATATTGCAGGAGACTTTGAATTGAATGTGACACTGTGTGCCAAAATAGCACCAAAATAAGCCAATCAATAAGTGGTGTAAAGTTATGCAACATGTTTAGCACGACTCAGCAAATGTATAATACATTTTGTGGTTAATTTGTTTTACCTGTAGACTGCCTGTCTATCATTTACACTGTGCATGTGTAAAGCAAGATTTGTAAATCTGACCCGTTGTATTATAAATCTGAATTTCACAAATAACATATACTCGTAATCTTAACATGGCCTTGGCAATAAAATAATTCTTTTTGCTGGGCATAACTGTCACATTTGTAAATCACGTTGATCAATTATATATGATGTACATAGAGGAAACTCGCTAGTTCACAATGCATATAGGAAATCCAAATGTAAAAAGTATTTAATTTTTCATCTTTTAGTTATGTTAATGAACAAATATCCTGTCTTGACTATTCAACATGTTTAGCTGTTCCATTGTGTTAATGACATGTGATGTTCTTATGAAACTGCACAAATACATTTTAAATGCTTCATTTAAGATTTTGTGGTTTGTTTTCTTCTCTTGATTGTATGAATTTTATGTATTGTTTGGAGCACAACAATAGTCAGATCCTGTAAGAGAAGTCAGACTGTAGACAAAGGCATAATGATATATTTAATACAAAAACAACAGTCGTATGTAATTGTTGACCCTGTCTATTAAGAATTTACTAGCAATTTACTTGCATTTTGAGTTAAACAAGAGCATCTAACAAGGTAAAATACAGCAAATACATGATTGTATTTAAATGTCTTGGCATACAGTATATTATTATACCACCCTTATTATACCACCACATTATTATGACTACCAGCTAATATCCAGAGTGACCTCTCTGTGCATCATGGACAGCAACTAGATGGGCTGAGAGTGATTCAGTAAAGTCCTGGTAGGTTGTCACAATTATCTGGAGCCATACTGACTGCAGAGCATCCCACAGCTGCTGGAGGGTGCATGGAGAGGATCCATAGAGTGAACATGATAATCCAGGATTACCCACAGATGCTCATTTGGGTTCAAGTCGTTGGAATTAGGAGGCCAGGGTAGTACTTGGAAGTCTTGCACTTCCAAACAATGCACATTTCTAGCTGTGTAACACGTCACATTATCTTGCTGGGAAATCCCATCTGTTCCAGGGAAGACAATCAGCATATATAAGTGCATATGATCTTCAGGGGTGGATTTAGACTCAAGTCGACTAAGAGTGCCTTTCTCATAGATGAGATTGCCCACAGAATGCCATGAAAAACATCCCTCAGACTATAATGTATTCACCACCAGTTGATGTTCTTCCAGCTTTGATTGCAGAGTCCTTGTTCTCCAAGCCAATAACCCTTATACCCATGACAACAATGAGGAATGTGTGTGCAGACAGCCCATCACGCATCGTATATACCCACCAAGCCAGCTCACGACGTGTGACTTTCTAGTAAAAAAGTGGTTATACTAACGTGACTGCATATATATATTATATATATATATATATATATATATAATATATATATATATAAATATTATATATATATATATATCCAGAAGTTTACATATGCATGTTTATCCCACTGTCTGACAGCTTACCTATTTTAGGTAAATTAGAATTACCAAAATTATTTAGATTTGCCAAATGCCAGAATAATGAGAGAGAGAGAGAATTTCTAAGGCATTTTATTACTTTCTGCAAAGTCAAAAGTTTACTACACTAGCATTACTATGCCTTTAAACAATTTGGGACAGCCCGTATGATGATGTCATGTCTTTGGAAGCTTCTGATAGGTTTATTGGCAACATCTGAATAATTAGAGACACATCTGTATTTTAAAGCACACCAGAAAGACACTGCTTCTATGTGTAGGAAGAGAACTGTGGACTTGCCCAAGTCTGGATCATTCTTGGGTGCAATTTCCAGCTACCTGAAGGTGCCTCGTACATCTGTACAAACAATTATACACAAGTACAAACAAGATGGGAAGGTCCAGCTATCGTACCGCTCAGGAAGGAGACGGGTTCTGTGTCTCAGAGATGAATGTGCATATCAACCCAAGTACAAAAGCAAAAGATTTTGTGAAGATGCTATTGAAAGCTGATTAAACTGTGTCATTATCCACAGTAAAACGAATACTGAATCAACATGGGCTGAAAGGCCACTCTACCAGGAAGAAGTCATTACTCCAAATGAAACTTATAAAAGTCATATTAACATTTTCAAACGCACACAGGAACAAAGACCTACGTTTTTGGAAACATGTCCTGTGGTCTGACGAAACTAAAATTGAACTGTTTGGCCATAATGACCGTCATTACATTTGGAGGAAAAAGGGAAAAGCTTGGAAGCAAAAGAACACCATCCCAACTGTGAAACACGGGGTTGGCAGCATCATGTTGTGTGGTTGTTTTGCTGTAGGAGGGACTGGTGCACTTCACAAAATAGATGGCATCATGAGGAAAGAAGATTATGTGGCAAAACTGAACCAATATCTCAAGACATCAGCCAGGAAGTTAAAGCTTGGGCGGAAATGGTTCTTCCAAATGGACAATGAACTGAAGCATACTGCTAATATGGATATTAATTTTTTCATAAATTCTATAGTTCCATAACTATGAGATAAAGTTTGCAGTTTTTTTCTAATGACCAGTACTTTCCCTTGAAGCTGTAGCTAAACCATATATATTCTTCTGTGCCTTTGTTATTATTGTTGTAGAAACCCAGAAGTTGTCTCCTTATAAGTATCAACATTCTTACTTTATGAGCTTGTGAAGGACATATCCTAATGCAGAGTGTTAGATTTTTAGAAGTAGAAGGTTAGAGATAAAACCGCAAGCTTTGCTATTCTGTCATGCGCAGTAGAACCACTGACCTTTAGATATCTCAAAATGATTATGTCATGCATACTAACCAGAGCTTAAGAATAATTAGAGGGTTGTTTGTATTCCTAATGAACTGACGAACAAAAATTATTGTTAATGATTATTAAAGGAGGCAATTGTAATAATAAATGAATAATAATATGTTGCTTAAATGATGATTATATTATATTGTTCAATAAACATATACTATCTGTTTTGGATAACGATATTCCTACCACTGAACGCTTATAAAAAACTCTTGCCAAACTTTTAATAAAAGAGAAAGGATGTACCGACATTTTGGAAATGTCCCTTGTTTTTTCAACAATGTATGTGCACATACACTTTTGAGTTAATTTATTATTTGGACACTGCACAAACAAAGCTGGGAGATATTTTAGTCTCCGATAACACTGCAAAACTAGTTACAAAGTGGCTTAAGGAAAATCAAGTCAATGTTTTTGGAGTGGTCATCACAAAGCCCTGATCTCAATCCTATTGATAATTTATGGGCAAAGCTAAAAAGGCAGGTATGAGCAAGGCGACCTACAACCATGGCTCAGTTCTGTCAGGAGGAATGGGCCAAAATTCCTGCAAACTATTGTGAGAAGCTTGTGGAAGGATATCCAAAACATGTGACCCAAGCCATACAGTTTAAGGGCAGTGCTACCAATTATTAATGAAATGTATGTAAACTTTTGACTTTGCAGAAAGTAGTAAAAATGCCTTAAAAATTCTCCTTCTCTCATTATTCTGGCACAATAGAGGAAAATGTGTTATTACAAAGGGATCTGTATAGGTTGGAGGCCTGGGCAGAGAAGTGGCAGATGAGGTTTAACACTGATAAATGCAAGGTTATGCACATGGGGAGGAAAAATCCATTACATGATTACATGTTAAATGGAAAAACACTGGGTAAAAGTGACATGGAGAAGGACTTGGGAATCCTGGTGGACAGTAAACTTAATTGTAGCAGCCAGTGTCAGGCAGCAGCTGCCAAGGCTAATAGGATCATGGGTTGTATTAAAAGGGGCATAGATGCACATGATGGGAACATTATTCTCCCATTATACAAGTCACTGGTTAGACCACACATGGAATATTGTGTACAGTTTTGGGCACCAGTGCACAGGAAAGACATTATAGAGCTTGAACAGGTACAAAGGCGGGCAACAAAAATAATAAAAGGACTGGGTGGACTGCAATATCCAGAAAGATTAGCAAGATTAGGGTTATTTAGTTTAGAGAAAAGACGGCTTCGGGAGGACATAATAAATATGTTTTAATATATTAAGGGCCAATATAGAGATCTCGCTAAAGATTTATTTATACCCAGGACAGTATCTAGAACAAGGGGGCATCCTCTACGTCTTGAGGAAAGAAAGTTTCTACATAAACATAGAAAGGGATTCTTTACTGTTAGAGCGGTGAGACTATGGAACTCTCTGTCAGAGGAAATTGTCATGGTGAATTTACTAACAGAGTTCAAGAAGGGTTTGGATGCATTTCTGGAGCGTGATAATATAACAAGTTATAGTGTCTCGGATTCTGGAGAGGGGTCGTTGATCCAGGGATTTTTCCAATTGCCACATTGGAGTCGGGAAAGAATTTTTTCCCTACCATGAGGACAATTGGCTTCTACCTCAAGGGGGTTTTTGCCTTCCTCTGGATCAACACTTTAAAACTTTAGCAACACTTTAGCAAAATGGGCTGAAATGGATGGACGTATGTCTTTTTTCGGCCTGACAAACTATATAACTATATTTGGCAAATATAAATAATTGTGGTAATCCTAATTGACCTAAAACAGGTAAGGTTTATTCTGATTTCATGTCAGATAGTGAGAAAAACATGCCTATGTGTCTTTTTATATAGTGTATTTAAACTTCTGGTTTCAACTGTGCATATATATATATATATATATATATATATATATATATATATATACATACAGTGGGGAGAGAAAGGATTTATTCAGCCACCAATTGTGCAAGTTCTCCCAATTAAAAATATGAGAGAGGCCTGTAATTGACATCATAGGTAGACCTCAACTATGAGAGACAAAATGAGAAAACAAATCCAAAAAATCACATTGTCTGATTTGGAAATAATTTATTTGCAAATTATGGTGCAAAATAAGTATTTGGTCACCTACAAACAAGCAAGATTTCTGGCTCTCACAGACCTGTAACTTCTTCTTTAAGAGGCTCCTCTGTCCTCCACTCACTACCTGTAGTAATGGCACTTGTTTGAACTTGTTATCAGTATAAAAGACACCTGTCCACAACCTCAAACAGTCACACTCCACACTCCACTATGGTGAAGACCAAAGAGCTGTCGAAGGACACCAGAAACAAAACTGTAGCCCTGCACCAGGCTGGGAAGACTGAATCTGCAATAGGCAAACAGCTTAGTGTGAAGAAATCAACTGTCGGAGCAATAATTAGAAAATGGAAGACATACAAGACTATTGATAATCTCCCTCGATCTGGGGAGATTACCTATGAAAGATCTCACCCCGTGGGGTTAAAGTGATCACAAGAACGATGAGCAAAAATCTCAGAGCCACACAGGGGGACCTAGTGAATGACCTGCAGAGAGCTAGGACCAAAATAACAAAGGCTACCAACAGTAACATGCTACGCCGCCAGGGACTCAGATCCTGCAGTGCCAGACGTGTCCCCCTGCTTAAGCTAGTACATGTCCGGGCCCATCTGAAGTTTGCTAGAGAGCATTTGGATAATCCAGAAGAGTTTTGGGAGAACGTCATATGGTCAGATGAAACCAAAGTAGAACTGTATGGTAGAAACACAACTCATCGTGTTTGGAGGGAAGAGAATGCTGAATTGCAACCAAAGAACACCATACCTGCTGTGAAGCATGGGGGTGGAAACATCATGCTTTGGGACTGTTTCTCTGAAAAGGGACCAGTGCCACTGATCCTTGAACATGAAAGAATAAATGGAGCCATGTATCGTGAGATTTTGAGTGCAAACCTCTTTCCAATAGCAAAGACATTGAAGAGGAAACGTGGCTCCCGAGGAACAGTTTTTTCTGTTTAACCACTCAAGGACCTTGCGTTTTTTGGATTGACATGTTTGTTTTTTCCTCCTCGCCTTTCAAGAGCCATAACTTTTTTATTTTTCCATCTACCTAGACATATAAAGGCTTTTATTTTGGGGGACAAGATGTACTTTCTAATGGTATAATTTACTGTACAACAGAATATACTAGGAAACCGCAAGAAAATTCTAAGTGGGGCAAAATGTGAAAAAAATTACTTGTAGCATGTTTGCTGGGGAAGGGGAGGGGCTTACGCTGTTCACTTTCTGGCATAAATGATGTATTATTTGTATTCTAAACGTTGATGCGTATCCAGAAATACCAAACATGTACAGTTTTCATTATGTTTTGGTACCGTGAAAAAAATCTAAACATTTTCCATTTTTAAAATTTTGGCCGCGCTGCCATTTTCTGCGACCAATACTTTTTTGAACTAACTTCTATGGACTTGAGTGAGGGTACATTTTTTGCAGGCTGAAGTGTACTTTTTATTGTTACCAGTTTGGAATACATGCAACTTTTTTTATCAATTTTATTCCAATTTTTAGGGGACGTGAAATGACCCAAAAAATTTGGCCGTCGGGAAGTTCTTTTCTTCTACAGTGTTCAATGTACAGGATACATTATGTTATACTTTAATAGATCTGAGTTTTTAGGATGCAGAGATAACAAATATGTATAACCTTTTTTATTATTTTATTTTTTTAATATGTAAAATAGCAAAAGGGGGTGATTTGAACTTTAATATATACAGTATATATATATATATATATATATATATATATATATATATATATATATACATATATATATATACAGCCTAATGCATTGTATTGACAATGGAATAAGGTGTACAAAGATGGCAGTTTTACTACTTCCTGTCTGGGCAGGAAGTAGTAAAATAGAAAACATGGCAGTGATGGAAACCTTCAGCAGGCTTCCAGCTGCCATGTTAAGTGATTGGGACACAGCGATCTCGCTGCTGATGTCCCGATCGGAGTGAGAAACGGTGCGTCTATTGGGTCAAAAAGCACGTGATGCCGCTGGCACCATCCCATGCTGTAATCGGTGGGTGTTAGCTGCAATTAGCAGCCGTCACCCGCCGGCTGTGCAAAGCCCCTTATTGGTACTGGAATGTAAGTTTCCCGAAAACCTGGCGGAAGAATGAACATCCGTTCAGTGGGGATTGTTGAACGGATTTTCTATTAAAGTCTATGGGGGAGTACTGCATGTCATTTTCCAATAACTCTTGCCGTGGGGACAAGTCCTAAGAATGACAGCACCTCACATATCCCTACTAGACTTACATAACCCTCACCTAAATAAACGGGATAACCGCCCTGATAAGAGTGACTCTGACCAAAACCTGTCTCTCACACTGGTAACCCTATGCTCAGAAATAATTTTCCAACATATTTCGATCTACCCCCAATAAATATAGATAAGGATAAATAAAGATAAGGAACTATTATCATCGGTTATAAACCAGTCAGATGATATCTAATTATGCTATTTCAGTATTGTATAAAGGCTTGGGCTTTTCCCCCACTTTTGATTTTGATGTGTATCAAATGCTATTAGATGTAAATTGGTTGGTGCGTCATATCACCGTAAAAAGTCATTTTTCAAAACTCAGGTCTAATTCAGTATAGACTAATGTTAAAACAGATATGGATAATGCTACAGAGGAAATTTTTGAAGATACAATTCCAGAATTTAAGGAGTTAACTTGTATAGTTAGTTTGAGACAATCAGAAAGTGAATCCATAGTGACTAGTGAGGAAGAAGAAAGAATTTTTTACCATTCGTAGTGAGTATTTTTATCCAGTTAATTCAAGACTAAGTACGATGGAGATTTTGCAAGATAGGATGGAGGAGGATTTGTTAGCATTACAGGTTAAAAATAACAAACGACAATTGGAAAAGAATAACTTGACAATACAGGAACGGAGAGCATTGAAGGACTTACAGAATAATGATAGACTCATAATTAAACAGGCTGATAAGGGAGGGGGTGTTGTCCTTCTACATAGAGAACTTTACCAACGTGAACTAAATTCCCTGCTACATGATACATCTAAATACAAACAAGTAGAAGGTGATCCCACTAAAAATAGTAGAATACAGTTAAAATATGTATTAGAACAGGGAGTTAAAATGGGGGTACTCACTTCACAATTGGCGGAAAAAAATGAATGTAATTTAACCCCAAGATGCCGATCTTTCATGCACTTCCTAAAGTGCACAAGGAGGTTTTTCCACCACCCTTCCGACCCATCGTCTCAGGAATTGGATCCCTCAATGAGGAACTGGGACGATGGGTCAATGTAGAACTACAACCTTTAGTGGTGGGACTACCCGGCTTTCTTAGGGACACCAAACATCTGGTACATTCGTTGGAGTCATTCACTTGGCCGACTGGGGGGTCCTGGTTGTCTTGCGATGTGGTGGGATTATATCCCAGCATCCCACACGACTAGGCCCTCCCAGTCCTACAAGATTTTTTGGCTAGATTTAGCCATTATTCAATGGAAAAACAACATTTTCTGGTATTGGCAGTAGAATATTTACTTGCCAATAATTTTTTCATGTTTGACAAACAATACTTTTACCAGATTTCAGGAGCATCTATGGGGGCGAGGTTTTCGCCCTCTTTGGCGAACATCTTTAAGTTCTCTTGGGAAGAAAAATGTATTTTCAATCTGGAACAACCATTTGTGAATCATATCAAATGGTATTCCAGATATATAAATGACCTGGTGTTTATATGGTCAGGGGACAATAATAGTGTCAAAGATTTCGTCACATATATCAACAATAATCAAATGGGTTTGAAATTTACTTTTGACAATCAACAAGAATCCATGAATTATTTGGATGTAACGTTGATAGCTAGTGAAGATGGTTCCATCTGGGTGAGACCCTATAATAAACCAATGTATAGAAATTCAATTCTGAGAGCGAGTTCATGCCATCCCACACATGTAGTGAGAAATATGCCAGTAGGAGAGCTTATCAGAGTCAAAAGGAACTGTACTTCGGACATAGAGTATTTGGAACAGCAAAAAATTACTTGTAATAAGTTAAGGGATAGAGGTTTTCCACACTGGCTTTTAAACAAAGCAATTGTCAAGGTGAATAATATGGATAGAAAACAATTGTTTTTGAAAAAACATAAAAGTGACAAATCTAAGGATGATGTAATTAAATTTTCAACTAATTACAGTCGACAGTTTGGAGAAATAGTAAATATAATTAAGACACATTTACCAATTTTGTTTGTAAATCAATCAATCAAACATATGCTGAAGAAAAATATTAGATTTGTATTTCGCAAGGCTCCCATCATATCGTCACAAATTTCTCCCAGTTTGTTTGTTACAAATAGGGTTACTCAGGATACCTGGTTAGATACGGTAGGGTTTTATGGATGTGGGCACAGGATATGCAAAGTATGCAGACATGTAAAAAGAACCACTACTTTTATGTCCTACTCTAATGACAGGAGATTTGCTATCAAGAATTTTATTAATTGCAATACCAAATCGGTAATCTATTTGATAAGTTGCGACTGCTATAGGGTACAGTATGTAGGATGTACGACTGGCCCCCTCAAAGTCCGCATTAGACGACATATGTCGGATGCGGACCAACGAGATCAGTTTAAAACATCATCAGTGTCGAGACACTTCTCTGAAGTGCACAGAGGAGATTTGAGATCACTTACTGTGATCGGAATTGAGCAGGTACATCGGTCAGCACGAGGAGGGGATCTTCACAGGAAATTATTAGCCAGAGAAGCCTGGTGGATATTCCCCCTCGATACCCGTACACCGAAAGGTTAAAACATACAGCAGGATATACAATATCATTACTAAATTGTGAGTAGGTAACGAAGTATATGTTTAGGCTAGACAGAGAGGTTTATAGATGTATATTTTATATTGTTTGTTCTATATTAGTCTAATTGGTGAGAATGTACGTCATGCTTGAAAGGTCCTATATAAGGAAGAGTTAAACAAGGGAATGACAGCCATGAGTAAGGGTCACGTGACCCGAAACGCGTCGGCAGTCTAGCCTCATTTGGTCTACACAGCCTAAGACTGAGGGTCTCTCGTAAACTGCATGTATGTAAGCAGATGTATTTTTTCCGATTTTTTAAAATGGATTAATAAATATAAAGTGATTTTGCTTTTTAACTAGCCTGGTCTGCACCTGCAAGCTTCTTTCCTTCTATTTTGCAGTTTATTTGCTGGAGCTGGTTCATTTTTGTTTGTTTGCTGTTTGGACCCGATAAATATAGCTCTCCTATAAGGATCGTGCCTTGATTCCTACATGCCTTTGACCCACATGGCTGCTGTATTGGAGGTTTAGCATTTTCCGTGCCAGTTGGCAGGGCAATGGTAGGCCTGACCTTAGCATTAGCAGCTGATGCCCATTTCCCTGGCTGGTTGGTTATAAAACAGCCTCTGCTGTCAGACAGGATCTGAGTGCGAGCTAGGGCTTGCTCTGTTTCTCTGGCCATCTGTATTCCTGGTTTGTGTCCTGGTCCAAGTCTGCAGATCCTCTGGCGTTATTCCTAATCCAAGTCTGCAGTTCCGCTGGTGTTACTCCTGGTTCAAGTCTGCAGTTCTGCTGGCGTTATTCCTGGTCTAAGTCTGCAGTTCCTCTGGTACTCCTCCTGGTTCAAGTCTGCAGTTCCTCTGGTGTTCGTCCTGGTCCAAGTCTGGAGTTCATCTGGTGTTATTCCTGGTCCAAGTCTGCAGCTCCTCTGGTGCTACTCCTGGCCCTAATCCTCCTGGTCCCAAGGATCCACCTCTCACCAGCATGTTTCATGGACTTTGTTGCGTTTTTCTGTGTGTGTTTGTCCAACTGGCAGTATAGCTCTTTTGAAACATTACATCTCCTCACTTAAATATGGCAAACAAAAGGCAAAGAAACCTGGCATAAAGGGTTAAAAGCATGATGGTGGGATGAAACGAGATAGGACCAGAGCATGTGCCTATAAGGGTCCCATTTGCTGAGCATATGGCAGGCAAAATGGAGAAATAAACTGCTTTAAATGAAGTGCAATCCTGGAAGGGAGAAAAAACACATGGACCACACATCCACATACCATACATTGATCTATTGATTCTCAACAAAAATTGACAAAAATGAACATGAGGTTTTTAGTACACTTTTTGATCAAACAGTATAAGCCACTTCACGGTGACCTCTTTAAAGTGGGTCCCTACGCTAATAGATGTAGCACCACATGGCGACCACAGTCATGCAACACTAGTAAGATGAACAACTTGGGAGGTGTCAGCTCCTCCAACGGCAAGCCTTTTGGACCCACAGACACAAGACTGTGACACCTTTGGAACTGAATGTTTTGTTTAGGTTAATGTTCTCCCTCCTTGTCCTTCTGATTGTGATTTCCTCTTTGATTTATTTGCATCTTCTTCTATGTCTATCATGTTTATAATTGGTGTGATTTGCAGCTTTCATGTACTGCTGTACTCTCTCCTCATACTTACCTATAGTATTTATTTTTGATAGCCATTTTGCCCTTCTACATACCTCTTTGGAGATTTCTGCCTGTCTCTTATGCTGGGACGCATTACATTGAGTTCCCAGGTTGCTATGGTGACAATTCCGCACCTGTGTCTCCTATCTGAGGCCTGGCCTATTTGCATAAGTCCTTCCCGCCTCAATGACATACTCATTGGGGGTATTTCCTATTTACATATGCAGCTACGCCTCATTCTGATGACGCTGCGCACCCCACCCGATGATGTCACATGTCTGGCTTGAGCCTGTTAAATCACGAGATAGGCGTCTTTATCTAAAGCAGTTTATCACTCCATTTTGCCTGTCATATGCTGAGCAAATAAGAGCCAGATAGCCACATGCTCTAGCCCTCTATTGTTTATTCCACCATCATGCTTTTAACCCTGCATGGGATTTGTAGGTTTTTTGCCTTTTGTTTACTTTATTTGGCTTGTATAGTCCCCTATTTAAGTCCCTCTGAGAAAATCTATATTTATTCGGGGTAGATAAAAATATATTAGGACATTATTTCTGAGCATAGGGTTACCAGTGTGAGAGACAGGTTCCGGTCGGGGTCACTCTTATCGGGGCAGTTACCCCATTTTTTTTTATAAATTAATGAATTTTTATTGAGGTTGAAAATTTTTCATCAAACAGAAATAAAAAAAAAATAGAAACATAGTTAAGAATAGTAACATTCAATAAAAAAGCTATCTGTATCTAACAGAATGTAAATTAGTCAGAAAGGAATAACTGAGAATATCATGAAAAAAAGTAAATCGAGGACAAACAATGGACGAGCGTATAACATTGGTAATGTACAATAACAAACAAGAAGGAATGTATACGTAGTATAACACTCAGATTTAAATGTCAAAATTAGAGTTTAACCACTAGGACCGTTTATTTTTAATTTTAAGTAGTAAGTGGGGAGGAGTAATTAGGACAGTCTCACTATGAAACTGAGAGTCAATTCTGGGAATGACCTCAGTCTAGTGAGGTTGATGATTTCAAATGAGATGCTATCTATGGTCATTCTAGTGACAATAAGAATGTGCTGGATCACAGTCTGGAATGAGAATGGGAGCTTATATAAAATAAATGTCAAATAGAGCTAATTCTGAAGAGTGTAATCTTCCAATAGAATAATTTCGCAACAAGAAGTTTGACTTCATTACATAGTGCTTTTGTCACAGGACAGGACCACCATGTGTGTAATAAAGATCCTGCATTTCCGCCCTGGCTCCAGCACATTTTAGAGTAACCTGGAGCCATATGTGCAATGTGGATCAGGTAAGATACCACCGTAAATTAATTTTCCTTGCCAACTCAAGATGATTCACACATCTAGAATATTTAGAAACAAGTAGCTGCAATCAATCATTCTTCAATGTGAAAGGACTTGGAGAGTCTCCGTTAATGCATGATAAGTGGATGACAAAACCTTTTTTTTTGGAGAAAATAGTTAAAGGTAGACAATTGTAGTGGTGCAGGAGTTCAAGTCAGAGATTGAGTGGATTGCAAAATCTGTTGATATGCAAAATAATGGGTCTGGGATAATTGATATTGCCTCACTAGATCTTCAGTTGTTTTGAACACACCACCCTGGTAAAGATCTCCAATGGAAGTGATACCTCTGGCTATCCAAGTCTAAAGAAATATCTAAAGTCATCCCATGGAGAGTTAAAAGTGGGAAGGTGTCTAGAAATGTTCACCTTATGAGTTAGAGCCACATATTTTATCCAAGCTTTGCTCAAATGGTTAAGTGTTGAAGTTACCATCCTGCGCAGTTTAATCCCTTAGACGTGAAATCGTGGGCTCCCGATTGGTGAATATGGCAGCTGGAAGCGTTGTGAAGACTTCCATCGCTGTCATGTTTTCGATTTTCCCACTTTCAGTTTTCCAGTACCTTTTATGGTAATAGGAATAACACCATTAGAAAGTACATCATGTCCCGCAAAACAAAAGCCCTCATACATCTATATAGGTGAAAGAATAAAAAAGTTATGGCTCTGGGAAGGTGGGGAGAGAAAAACGAACGTCCCAAAAAAAATAGGCCTCGGCATTAAGGGGGTTAAAGGAGATATTCTAATCAGTTCCGGTAAAGGTTCTACACACAAATTAAAAATGACTGGTGACAGAGGGTAACATTGTCTGGTGCCATTAGAGATATTAAAGGAATTTGAGAAGAAACCAGATGCTAAAACTTTGGTCAAGTATAAAGGGAGGAAATAACTGTCAATATAGGGACAGAGAAAACAAATTTGCGTAGAACTTCTTGTAGATAAAGCCAATTAATGCAATTAAATACTTTCTCCCCATCAAGTGATAAAAGCCAGAAATGAGACTTATCCCCTTCAATAATTTGAAGAACTCTTCTGATGCCATCAGTCTATCTGCCACTTGTGAACCACACCTGATCTAAATTAATTAATGAAGGGTGAAAGGAGTTTAGTCTGTCTTCAAGAATTTTGGAAAATAATTTCTTAGCGAAATTCAACAGGGAAATAGTTCTATAATTAGTAACCAGATCTTTTGGTTTGCCTGGCTTGGTGATAGTAGCAGATACCATCTCAGCCGGGGAGAACCATTCGAAATAATGGAGTTGAAAATGTTGAACAGGTGAGGGGATAAAATGGGTTGAAAAAGCTTATAATACTCATTGCTAAGACAATCAAGGCTTGGAGCCTCATTTAGTTTAGACCAGTTAATGATTTCTGCTATTTCTAACTGATCTGAAGATATAGTTGGGAGTGACACTTTGTCTGAAAAGCTTTGTATATCTTCCCTATGGATCTTAGTAGTAATAGGGTCATCTTCAGAATGAAGAGGGAGCAACAATATTGGGCAAAAGAATTGGCAATTTGTTGTGGATCGTAAATCCGCTTATTATCATGGATAATGAGAAAAGCAATTTTCAATTACGTCGAGTACTTTGACCCTTCAATCCAATATTTTCTTTGGACGATCCCCCTGTAGTTCCATCTTAATTTGGACAAACTAGCTTCATAATTCTGTGAATTTAGGGAACGCAACTGATTTATCAAAGTCAGTAGTTTCTTTTGGATAGCAGAGGTGGAGAATTTTTTGAATTGTTATTCTACCAGTTTAATCTTGTCCAAGAGATCATTCAGAATTTTTTCTTTTTTTATGTTTTTCCCTGGAAGAGATTTTCAAAAAGACATCTCTAATGGATGCTTTGGGGGCACACCACAAAACCTCTGGTGTTGGGGCTGACGGGGTATTTACTTCAAAGTATTCTTGTAAGTGTTGCTTAATCTACGAATTTATAGTACTAGATTTTAATAAGAATCTACTGACTCTCCAGGAAAACCAAAAAGGGGTAGAGAGCAGGTCCTTAAGTGTAAGATATATGGGGACATGGTCAGACCACATAATGCATCCAAGTTTTGGACATTTAGAGCAGCTTGTCTATCTGTCAGATATAAGTCTATTCGCGAATGTGTTTATTTGCATCGGAAAAAAAAAGTATAATCTCATCTGGGTGAGATTAACTCCGGGGGTCATGGAGATTTCCTCTGAAAGGAAAGATTTTAACTCTAGGGGCAGATCTGAATGAACTGGATTATCCTGTTTGTCAATCACAGATTGAAATCACAAATATAATAATGTTACTTTTTGGATTTTTCTGAGCCTTAGCAATTTTTTTTTAACAATAAAAGGGAGTGGGCAACATTAGAGACATATAACGTATAATAGTAAATGTTTATGAATTTATGAAACACAGCAAGTATTATAAAATGTCCTTATGAAAAAACAATTCCAGGGGTCTAATCTCCATAATTAAACTTAATGTAGTTTATTGCAACATGTAAAAACACGCACCTCCGCAGTAAATGGAGTCCCCAAAGTTAAACCTGACGTGTTTCGGGGGATGCAGCTGCAGCGAGCCGGGGTGGTGGAAGGAGAGAGTGGGAGTGATGGTGATGAGGAGAGGGTTATGGTGGCTTGGCCTTTCTGTTATAGTGCTTAGCTCTGGAAGAGGGGACACTTGAGCAGCTGACTGAGTGAGAGTGTGCTGTAACTGCAGGATGCGATTTTAGACTTGTTCACGGTCACAGGTGGGCACGAGGGTCTTCACCGGAACAGGTTACTCTCTGGTGCTTCCCTGGTTCTCTCTCTCTTCTGTGGGCCTTTGTAAAGGTTTTCGGGGGGGGGGGGGGGGGGTTTGCACCTCGAGTTGTAAGGTGGTCGGTGGTATGGACTTTAGTCCCCTGGGGGCCAACAACTACTGCTGTCGGCAATGATGGCCCTTGATGAGGTGTGGTGCAGTGGGACCAGACAACAGGGGACAAGGTACGGGATGCAGTATCACAATAACTCTTTTTATGAAGAACTCAAAGGCACGTGAAAAGTCCAGTTGCTAATAAGTGGTTAAAGCTGGTTGTCCTTGATTGGGTTACTGTGCGGTTTTGGAGAGAGGGTGTGTTGTGGAGAGACGGTCTGCCTCAGACCTGGTCTGTCACTTGTGTGGACGCGCCTGGGTGGGGGCTACTATGTATTCTGTGATCTTTTCCAATGGAGCATGAGAACTTTTCCTCCTGTTGATTGTGGAGCTTTCTGCCTTGTGGTTATAGGCCGGGCTAAGCACAACTTTCGGTTTCCTAGAGGTAATCCAGGGGACCAAGTACATCCTACCCCTGAATCTGCAGTAAGATAGTTGGTTAAAAAAAAAAGAAGGCCTCAGTTTTTCTGCTCACCAATAGCACTCAAGTCCTTTTATTAGGGCTCTGATTTAGGATTCCATGGACAGTAATGATTACCTGTCATTTTTCTGTAGATGCTCATTCAGATTCTCTCTCTTCTCTCTCATGTCTATCACTTCTCCTTTATCTTTTCCCTCCTAAATATTAGCCAGGATTCTCTGGAATATCAGGCTGCTCACAGAACAGAGCAGCAGCTGCTGACATCTGAGCAAAGCTTCAATCACACTGACTTCTACTTCCTGTTACAGCTAGGTTTGTGTGTGGTACCTGGCTCCACCACTTTCTTAGCATTTTTCTAGAATAAGCTGGGAAAGGACTACACTGCCTACAGTTCTGTAAACTGTAGTGGTGTCACTGTACATAGTGGTGTAGGGTTTCTAAGGGCTTGTAACCCATGTCTCTGCCTGCCAGAATAAATACAATATAAACTTTATATAGGAAATTGAATGACATATTCACATATACAAACAGTTGTGGACAGGTGCCATCTAAGCCCAGCACAGGAATTGCGCTCTGGTATACCTACTTATTCCCCTTGAAAATAAAGCCGTCCTCGGCGGGCGCGGCTGGGGTGAGTTGGAACTGGAAACAAGCATTATCAAAGGACCTACCCTTATAAATAGGTGCAATGTTTGGTTAGGATAGCAAATATAGTGCAAATTTCATTCTAAAACCAACTTGGTAGGTTTAGTTAT
The DNA here is from genome assembly GCA_025379985.1 of Phyllomedusa bahiana. Lineage (NCBI taxonomy): Eukaryota > Metazoa > Chordata > Amphibia > Anura > Hylidae > Phyllomedusa > Phyllomedusa bahiana. Next base: position 79,284 of record JAODAL010001014.1, on the reverse strand, counting down.
TGTGGGCTCCTGCCAAAGGGAAAAAAATCTCTCAATTGCACTTAGCATAGCGTCCATATTCAGTGCTTCTGTAAAACACATAGTAAGCATGGCTTGCATTAACAGTGTAAGGGTAAGTATAGGCGCTTCTGGACAGCTCTAGTAACTTCACGAGTTCCATGTAGTGTCCATAATTAGGAAGTTCCTCTTTTTAGCAAAACAGACGCTCTGAGGCCATGACTAGGTAGTTTACATGTTGATGTCTTTCATGGTCAGAGACGATGACAGAATGTTTGTGAAGAAGGTGGAGTAATCTGCCCGGAGACTGTTTATATAGCTAAAGAATTCGACTTGACTGGGAATGGCTTTCTTTCCACGTTACAGCAAATAGACTTCAGTGACCTTTGACATGTCGCTACGTTTGGTAGTTTATTATTTGGTGCTTAGTTTTCAGTGTCTATTATAATTGATGGGAAGATAAAAAGTATCAGAAAAGAATAGAGAAGTGAGAAATTCTGCCCGGCGTTTGCAGTCACTGCCAAGTAACAACATGTACTTTACCAGGATGTGTCTGGTACAGTCAGAAGCAGTTTAATCCTCAGTATTAAGAAGTAAATAATTTTAGTTAGTCACGATTTGGCAACTGCTCCAGTAATATAGGAAGGTTGGTCACTGTAAATGCCACATCCTCAAATACTTTAGACTGAAAGAGGATTCAGGAAGTCAACTACAGTAACTATAAGAGGTGTCCTTTATTTTTCATTTTTGTGCTAGACATGAGAATATGTGTTGTTTCCCAATGCATTGCTTCTTTTAGGGCACCATGGATGCTTCATGGCAAGTCTGCATTGATTAGGCAAAACATTGAATATCTTATGACAACAACACCTATCAGTAGATGGGATATATTAGGTAAACCAGCAACAGAGCCATTTTAAGGCCCAGTAGTACACATGCAGAGTGAAAGACTACTCTGAGCCAAATACACAGGAGAGCTAGCATAATTAGCTGAAACACTGATTGCTGGCTATGATAGAAAGTTGGTCCGAGTCTCATTACTCTGGCTGTTACATATGTGTGGTGGATGAGGAGACGGTCACATGCATAGCTGGCCATGAAAGTGCCTACATTGGGCATGGGAGCATCAGCCCAAAACTATGGAGCAATGGAAGAAGTTGTCTTGGTCTAATAAATCATCGCCGCTGCGTGTTTCAAAAGCGCCTCTTGGGTCCGTCCTGAAAAGAACTGACATCCAATTCTTTTCAAGACGGAGCCGAGCTTTTGAAATACGCAGCGGCGATCTCTCATTTGAACGCCGCTGCGTGTTCGCCATAGACCGCAGACTCTCACTGCTAATTGTCAGATTCGTCTTGGGAAACAGACAGTGCAAACCCCAAGACGGATCCCTAAAGCACTTGTAACACAGAGTGCATACTCCGTGTGAACAAGCCCTTATTCTTCCTGCCACACTGAAAAATAGTTATCGATATGATTTGAAAAACAAGAGTTGTAGGTTCTAAGCTGCCCTCCAAACATCCCAAATCTAAATGGGATTGACCATCTGTGTGTGTTGGAAGAACAAGTCAAGACCAAGGAGGCCTCCTCTCACAATGAACAGGTCTCAAAGGGACCATCTATGGATGTCTTGGTGCCAGATACCACAGGACATCCTTACAGGTTTTGTGGAGTCTATGCTTGGGTCACAGGTGCTTTGGAGGCACGAGGTGGACCTGCACATCACTAGGAATGCTGGTTTTCATGTTCTAGTTGATCTTTTATTTCTACTACTTTTAGGCCTAGCTGTTTTTTCTTGCCACCACATATACAATAGCAGCACATATATTCGAGTGGGTAGGTGGTAGCATTGCAGGAATTAGATTTTTTTGGATATATTGGAAAGTGTCTGAAATGAATCTAGTTAGCTAGTGCAAAGCTGTTTGTATGACAGGAGTGTAGCTTTAAATGTGTTTTCTCACCACAGTAACTGGCTTTTAACATGTTGGGAAAGGTAAATGAAAACCATTACCAAATACATTGCTGTTTTGATCTTTCTTTGGTTAGGAGATAAAGAAGATTTTTATCTCCTCTTATGAGTACACAAGTTTCTCTGCTGACCAACTACCTTTCCCTGCTCCAAGCTGCAATCAGTCAGTCTGACCATAGTAGATCACTCCTTGCTGAATCTTATCTCTAGCAACAGAGTTTGTTTACCTAACTGAGGAGCTTTCACTTTTGAGAGCTCGGTAGCCTTGTGTACTGCAATTTATAACTCTTCTGCAGCCATGTCACTGTAACAGGAATAGCTAGGAACAGCAGAGCTGATTTGTCATTTCTGCTATAGACCCACTGCCTAAGCAAGAAGTGTGAGTCAAAAGCTGGCTGTGGCTCCGTGAAACTGCATGGTGAGAAAATCCCATTAATAGTCACTTCAGTGCCTGCTACGTTTCTGGGATGAACCTTTGGGCTGTCCCACTGAGGGTTTTTCGTTGATTTTTGTTTTTTTTTTTTTTTTCTTTTTTTGGCCGGTTTTTCAGCGGTTTTGCGGTTTTGCAGACCGTCTGAAAAACCAGCCGCAAACGAGCACAATGGGGCGCTATGAAAAACCCATGCGGCAGTCACCACTGCACGGGTTTTCCGCCCGGCTTTTTTTCCGCCCGAAAACCATTCTACATGCACATTCTTCCATCCGGTTTTCGGACGGAATATGAACATTTCAATGGGAAGGGGGAGGGCTTTTCTCTGCTCATCGTGCAGACAAGCCACCCCCCTGCGGCAGTGTGCACAGCACAAAAATAGTACAGTAAATACAGTGGATTTTATAAAACCAAACGGTATTGTTGCTGTGCGTGTGGGACGAGGCCTTACAGGCCCCGGTGGCACAGCTTACCTGGGAGGCAATGCTAAACCGAACAAGCATTAAAAAAAATGAATGTCTAAACTAAATTAATTTATTACTGGTCATTAAACACAGGTCGTAAACCTGCAAAAGGTTGTGCTCCTGGAACGTATTAACATAATATAAAATCATTGCCAGTTTACTGATTGTTCACTGAAACTTCCACTTTATCTCTTGTCAGATTGAGCAGAATCATTGGCTGGGATTTGGGGCTGTGGCGGTTGCTGTGCTGTGTTCTGGATTTGCTGGTAAATTAAATTTTGAGATTGTTCTATTAACGTTGTAGCACCTTCTGTAGGTAATGATCCTAATCTGTGTCATGTGGAGTCTAAATGTCACTGCAGCCCTGGGTCATTACACACGTGGCAGGTTCCTTACAAATGAATAATTTAACTATTTACCTTCATTGCTTCTTATTGTAGTGGAATACACTACATGATTTTGGTGAGGTCAAGTGTATGATCACCGCTGTACACTATTATACAGAAGGTTTAAATTGATGTTACTGAGGATGTGTGACATCTACTAACTTGAGGATTGTAATAAATTATTGTATTTCCTACAAAATCACAATTTTGGAACTTCTTCCTTAAAACCCCCACATACATTCTCTGTTACTTCTCCTGCATCCAAAATATATATGCCTTTGCATGTCCTATGACGGTATGTAACCAACATACGGCCACTGTGTGGTTGGATGGCCACGTGAGACACTAATGCACTTATATATGTGGGCCAACAGATGGGGTACTTATTGTTTATACGTAGGGACACCCCGTAGCCACACCACTTGGCGGTGGGGGGTTAAGGAAGAACAATACTGCAACATCCACTCACTAGTGTAAGTATAAGGGAGAGGCGCTTCTGTTACACTCACAGTTAGCCCCCACAGCAAAGCGCTGAACAAGAATGTGATGTGGGTTGTTTCAATTACGTGTTGGTGGTGTTTAGTAGGGAAACGGTCCAAAACCAAACTCACTCCCAAATTGCCTATGCTCTGCACCGCAGGTTGCAGATGGGGAAATAATTAAAAATTGCAGGAACTTTGCCCATGGGTGCATTTTCCATTATAGTCACTGTCCTGGGACAGGGTTCTACTAGTATTTACTATAAAATTAAATTTAAGAATTTCATTCCCCTTTGTAAAAAGGGGTGTGTTCTTGAAGCTAGTATGGGTGCTCGGTTATATGTATAGTGGAAACCCCCCTCTCCCACTAGTATACACGTTTTGAAGTGGGAGTAAGGAGCCAGGAGCAGGAGAGTCCTAGCTTCTTACTCCCATTACACAGGTCCCTTAGGATGAAGGCCAGTGTGGCAAAAATGTCGGACCGTGGGACTATTTGCAATCTTCTGAAATTGCATTTTGTGTTTATGAGCTCCCCCTTTTAAATATGTTTTTCAAAAATTTCTGTAAATAAAATTTCCCTTTTCAGAAAAAGGGAAAAGTTTGCCGGGGATTTTTCCCACATGGATTTTCAAGCCCAAAAGGCCCCCTTTTTCCACGAGAAACCCCCCTTTCCTCCCTTTTTCGGGGTTTTCCCGGCACCCATTTTACCAAAAATTACTTTTTTCTAGGAAGGGATAAAAGGACAGCACAAAACAGGGGTTTCCATTTATGAAAACAGAAAGGACGGGGTTTGCAATTTGGAAAACCCCCTTTAAGAGGTTTCTTTGTAATCCGGGAAGCTAAAAACAAAATTTGGTTTTGATACGGGACACTTTTTAACCCACCCTTTGTCCCCCAAACAGTTTTCTCTAACCGTTTAGTTTCTAAAGTTTTTTAGCGGGCATTTTTTTTTCTTCTTTAAGAGCTTAAATTTTTCCCTTACTGGAAAGACTACACTTGTGGAACTAAGCTCCATTTAATTGTGCTCTAAATGAAATGGGGAATGTTTGTAGATTGAAAACCCAGGCTGAAACTCTGTTTTTTAACTAAGTTTACTCCATTTTTTCCCCTTCCCAAAATTGGGCGTATGCATACGCCCAAAGGGGGGAAGGGGACTTCCCGCAAATGGACGTAGGGGCATACCCCCTGGGGATCGCGGGGGGCTTGCGGGCGAGCCGCGCGCCGATCGCGGAAAGGAAACCCAGCGGAAAAATTACCGCGGGGCTTAAAGCCCCATCACCCCCGGGCCGGGAGGGGAGCCCCGCCGGGGGGTGAAAAAAGAAATAAATTACCCAGCCTGTCAATGGCCGCAAATTAAAAAAGCCGCGGGCTGGAGGGGGGACCCCTTCCCCTCTCCCTACGATGGGGCGAGGCAAGGGCACAGATGCCCCCTCGCCCGACTCCTACCAGACTCCCCGGATGCTGTTAGTGCACCCGGGGAAAGTCGGGTGACGTCACCATGCCCACAGGGGCATTGGTGGGCATGGGGGTCACTGTTCCCAATGGCGACCTATGCACAGCAGTAACCTGTGCACAGATCGCCTCTTAAACAGCAATCTAATGTTTGTTTTTCCCCCCAGGGGGGAAATTTGCATTTACAAACCCTTTTCCGGGGGAAAAATTAAAAAAAGTGAAAATAAAAAAAGAAAAACACAAAAAAAAATAAAATTAAAAAAAATCCCAATTTCCCCTTTTTTTCCCCCTTTTTCAAACCCCCAAAATCCCCCCAAAGATCAAAAAAAAAATAAAGTCCCCAAATATTTGGGAAAATCGCCCCGGGGGCGTAACGATCCACCCTAAAAATTTCTGTCCTTTAAATTTAACCCGTATGGTGAACGCTGTTAAAAAACAAAAAAAAAAAAACAGTCACAGAATTGGATTTTTTGTTTCATCCCGCAGCACATTAAAAGGAAAAAAAAGCGAAACAAAAAAAAAATTTTCAACCCCCAAAGTTGTACCAAATTTAAAAAAGTCAGTTCATCCCCCAAAAAAAATTTTTTTAAACGTCTCTTGGGATACGGAAAAATAAAAAAAGTTAGGGCTCTCAGAAGACAGCGATTTCATTTTTTTTTTTTAAAATTGTTCCAACTTAAAAAAAAAATATATTAAAAGGGTATCGCCCGGTAAAAAGTATCGACCCCTAGAGTAAAGCTAACTGTATGGATACTGCACGGTGATTGGGTGTGAAAAAATAAAAAAAAAAAAAACACAATAGGATTGCATAATTTTTTTCACCCCGCCCTTCCAAAAAAAAAAGGATTTAAAAAAAAATAAAAAATCCCGGTCCCCCCAAAAAAGAAACCAATAAAAACGACAACTCAACCCGCCCAAAAAAAAAGCCCCTACACAGCTCCGGGACACAGAAAAAAAAAAAAAAAAAGTTTGGCTCTTTAGGGCTAAAGGGGATGCAAAAACGGTTTTTTTCCTTTTTGAAAAAAAGTGTTTTTATTTTTGTTAAAAACAGTAAAAAATAAAAAAAACAAATTGGGTATCGCTGTAATTTGATCGGGCCCCGGGTGAGTAATTTCAACCCTGTCCCGCTATAACCCGCCGGTGACCGCTGTTAAAGAAAAAAAATAAAAAAAAAACAACCCGGGAAAAGCTGTATTGTGTTTAAATGCCTCACAAAAAACCTTAATAAAAAGTGAATTTAAAGCGGCATATGCCCCCCCTTTAAAGGGACCCAAAAAAAACGGGCCAAAACATCCCAAAAAACAACCCAAAAATCACCCCCGAAAACAGAAAAATTTTAAAACGTTTTGGCCCATTTAAAACAGGACACATAAAAAAACGGCCAAAATTTTTTTTAGACCTATTTTATTGGTTTAAAAATAATAAAAACATAAAAAAAAATATATAAAAACTATATTTATTGCAATTTTTACCGACCTCCAAAAGTAAAGATATCCCCGTCATTTATACTGCAAAGGTGAACGCTGTAAAAATTGAAAGGCCAAAAAAAAAACCATTTGGGGGAACTGCGTTTTCCCCTCATTTTTATGCCCCAAAGCAAAAAAAAAACCTTTTGGAACACCCTTTTTCAAACCTAAGTAAATACACCCCTGATGGATCTATGAGGCCCGGGGTGAATTTCCAAAAAAGGGCACTTTTTTGGGAAATTTTACCCCGTTTCTGGTTTTTTTTTTTTTTTTTGGGGGGGGTTTGTAAATGGGCCCCCCAAAAATTTGGCCCCCCCAAAAAACTGCGTTCCAAAAACCAAATTTTTAAAAAACCCCCTCCCTTAACGCCCTGGCCCAATTCGCCCAAACAGCAGTTTAAAAAACCCCCAAGTAGGGTATTGCCGAACTTGGGAAAAAAACTGCGGGGAAAAAGGTTTTTTGGGTGTTTTTTTACCAAGGGTGGCCCTTTTTAAAAAAAAAAAATTTTCAGCTAAAATTTTCAGTTTTTGGAAAAAAAAAAGTTTTTTTAAAATTTTTAAAAGCCTAACCCCTAAAAATTTTTTTGACAAAACCTGTGGGTCGAATCTCACTACACCCCTGGATTTATTCCTTAAGGGTGTTTGTTTCCCAATTTTTGGGGTATTTTTAGGGGAGTTTTTTAAATTTTTTGCACCTTAGGGGGTCCGCAAAACTGAAAAAGGCCCCCTAAATAAAAATTTTAATTTAAAATTTAACCCCCCGACTAAGTAAGGTGCTCCCGCTAATTTTGGGCCCGTGGGGTTTAGCCCCAAAAAATGCAAATAGGGCCACATTTGGGGATTCGGGGGAAAGGGAAAAATCCTTTGGGGAAAAAAAATAAATTTAAATTTGCAATTTTCCCTTATCACATTTACTGTATTCTTGGGGAACAAAGTTAAAAACAATTTTAAAAATTTTTGCAAAAAAAAAAAAATTTTTAATCTTTCACTTCCCTTTTTTCTTTAATTTCCCCCGGGGAAAAACCCAATGGGTTAATAAACTTCCTAAAAAGCGGTTTTTAATACTTTTAAGGGGTTTTTAGTTTTCTTAGATAGGCCCTTTATTTGGGGGAAACTAACCCTTCAGGTCAATCAAAATCCGTTAGAAATTTGGACTGGTTCCCAAAAAATTTGTCTTGTAAATTTTTTTGAAAAATTGAAAAATTTTCTACAAAAATTTTTTTAAAACCCCCTTTTGTAAAAAAAAAAAAAAAAATAATTTAAAAAATTTGGCCAAACTACAGCAGAATATGGGAGATTTCTAGTTTTAAAAAAATTTTGAGTGGGAAAAAACCTATCTGTTTACATGCAAAAAATTTTTTAATTTAAAATTTTGGGAAAATTTTTTTTCCCTTTTTTTACCCATTTTTTTTTTTATTTTTCCCCAAAAAAAGCATTTTTTGGGCCCAAAAATTTTTTTCATCCTTTTAAAATTTTTAATTTGTCACGAGAAAAAAATCTCTGAATCACAATTTTATAGGTTTTTTTAAAGTGTCAAAAAGTTATTTTTCACCTTTAAAGTGGGAAAAATGACAGATTTCAAAAAAAGGGGCCCGTCAGAGAGGCCAAAACTGGGGTCCGGCGGTTTGGGGTTTAAGCTTGCCTTTCCCTAATGTTTACAGTGAAACCTAAAACTTTAGGAAATCACCCCTTTAAAAAAAATAGGTTTAAGGCTCCTTTTACCCTGTTTCCCCTTTCTGTCATCACATCTCTCTGTGTCTTCTTTGATTTTTCAGGAGTGTATTTTGAGAAGGTGTTGAAGAGTTCGGACACTTCCCTGTGGGTGAGAAACATCCAGATGTAAAAATTTCTGGCAAACCCTTGTGGGCATTACTGGCGTTTTTTCTTTTCTGATAGACAAGGAAATCCTTTAAAAAAAAGGGTTTTTTTATGGCCCAAAAATTACCTTTTCTTTGGGTTTTTAGTGTTTTTAAGTACAGTTTTTAAACTATTTTGTAAAAAGTTTTGTACCCTTTTGTATTTTAAAGTTTATAGGAAAAAGGACCAAAGGGTTTCGCGTCATGTATCTTTCTTTTTTTAAAAGTGGTGATTACAAGTATGAGAACATGTGAACATTGAAGAGCCCGCAAACCCCCGCACAAAGGGAAATGTGGGCCTTTTTTTTTATTCAAAAAATTTTTAAGGCGGTTTTTTTGGGGGAGTCAATCCCCCACCAAAACTAATCAGTTTTTTAAGGTCCCGGGAAAACCCCCCTTTAAAAATAAAAAAAGAGGGTCACGCACACCCCTAAAAATATATAGAATTTTTGTTGGGGCAATATGGAAAAACGGTCAATATTGTGAAAATATAAATCCCCCTGCACACCTCAAAACCCTTGATGCAAGAAAGGGTATTTATTTACATTGTACAGGAAAAGATATTTTGCTTTTGTTTTTAAAGAAAAGCAAAAGTTTCCCAAAAAGCATGGGTCAAAAAGGGTTTTACAAAAAAAGGGATGGAGTCATTTAAGTTTTCAAAGACGTTTTTGGCATGTGCCTTTTTTAAGAAGGGCAACTGCAAGGGAATAAAGATTCCCCTGAGTGGAAAAATAGAGAAAAAGGGGAAAATAGTAGTTTAGGGGGAAAACAGTAAGAAAGGGGTAAAAAGAAAAAATGCAGGAAAAAAATAAAGCAAAAAAGAAAGTAAATAGTAAATTGTAAGAATGAAACATGGGGCTAAAGTAAAAAAAGGAAAAACCGCAATAGTGAATTTGAGGTGTATCTTCCCCACTGTGGGACTAAAAGGGAATTTGACGTAAAGATTGTAGCTGTAGTTCAGATATATGCTGTTTTAGGGAAAAGACAATGCAGGTAAGATTACTAATAAAAAAGAATAATTGAGGAGAGAAAAAATTGAAAGAACAAAATATGGGGTTTACCCAAGTAGGAGTAAATATATTTGCTCCGGTGTGCACGCCGGGGGCGGCTAGGAAATATGCCAATAAGGGCTGTGGAGTATAAATAGGAACAATCAGTAGTAGGCATGAGTATAATAAAAGGCAAGTAAGGAGCCCTCCAAAGAGAGGATAGAGATATCTGGTGAAAAGGAGAAACTGGCGTGGCGTCCGGAGGCTGCGGTGCTGTGCCGGTGAATGGCCAGTTGCACTAGCGTCCGGATATAGCCCTTTCCGCGCAATGCGCGGGGAAGGCTGCGCCTGCGCAATAGAGAAAACGAGAATAGTAACGGTAAGGGCAGAAAGCGGGAGATTGTGCTTGCGTGGGATGAGTGCGCGTGCGCACTGAATATCGAGATGGAGCGCGCAGAGAGGAAGGTTGGGAAAGAAACAAAAATAAAGCAAAGTTATAATGGAGTAGAAAGAAGATTGGGAATCTAAAAAAAAAATAGAATAGAATGAGAAGATGAGGAATAATGGAGAAAAGAAAAAAAACATAAATGAGATGATATGCATGGGGAAGTAATATAGAGAGAAAAGTGTTAATATAAGTAAGGATAAAACAGGAGCGTAAGAGGGGACCTAGGAAGAGTGGAATACCCAAAAGATATTAGGGATTAGTATTGATGAGGCAAAGAGCAGAAAGTCAGGAAACGGGAATAATGAGACACTGGAAAAGATATATACAATTTGGAGAATAAATGTATATTACCAAAAAGGTGGTACAGGTCATTTGATCTGTAAATAAAGTAAACGTAATCATTCTTGGGATAAAGATAAAATATAAGAGCAATATACGTTCATAATATAAGAATGGATGGAGATAACAATCAAATATAATGAAAACTTAAATCGAAATATGATGTTATGTATATGATGGAAGGAACATGTTACAGGTTACTAGAATAGGTAAACATCACAGGAAAATAGTAGCAGATCAATATTTGACATCATATTCACGATTAAGGCCAGAAGGTTCCAATGTAGATAAGGTATGTATCCAAAAGCGTTCACGTTGAAGTAGAGTGGCTATACGGTTGCCACCTCTACGTGGTGGGGGAACGTGTTCAATGACCTGAAATCTTAATTGTGAGGGTTGATGGTGGTGTTGAACAAAGTGGAATGGAATAGGTAATAGAGTCTCTTTGCATCTTATGGTGGATTTATGCTTAGAGACCCTATCTTTGACTTGTTGAGTAGTTTGGCCTTCATATATATCTGCTTTAGTAAGCACAGTTTGGGTATGTGCAGACGATGTCTTGGATACATTTTTGTAATACGTAAAATGTATTGCGTCAAATGCATCCAAAAACGTGCCACAAATGTATCCCTATAGTTTTTATTGCCTTTTCAATGCGTTAAACAGATCAAGAATTGACATGTCAGTTCTTTTAATGCATCTGATTAACGCAATGCGAAAACGTATGTAACCAATCACAGAGAAGAAATTATTAATTCCACAAAAGGGTTAACACCATCGAAAAATCAGACTAATCTATATTAGTAAGCTTGCAAAGAAGCACTTACTTGAAAGGTATAAAAGCCGTTTCTTTATTATTTCAATCTTCGTGCATAAGGATAAAAATAGTCTATATTAAAAATAATCTATATTAACCCGCTCTAAAATATAACCTTTATTAATACTCATTAAAATAAACCAATCCTGACACAAAATACATAACATCACAATGATAGATAGGTATCCTTAAGGTATATAGGTGGAACACACAAAGGTAAACCTACCTTACCACATGTAGTATAACCAATCGTTCAAAGATGACAAAAAATGGTAGACAAACGTCCTCCCCAATGAATATTGCATCCTAGGACGGCAAAAGTCACTTCCTGGGCACGTTAAGTGACCTTTTGGCTTCCTAGGATGCAATATTCATTGGGGAGGATGTTTGTCTACCATTTTTTGTCTACACGTGGTAAGGTAGGTTCACCTTATCACATGCCCTTATGGGCAGTATCTTGTTTATGAGCAGGTGGGTTTACTGAGATGGAGATGTGTGTGAGTTGGGTATATCCATTTGACATCATCTTATGCTGGTGACTTGTCCTACATCTGCGGACTGATCCCCTTTGGTTCCCCTGATGACAGCAAGAGGGAGAAATGCGTTGGGAACGGGAACAAGAATGCATCATGTTGAAGGACTCCAAATAGTAAAGTATCATAGCCAGCGGTCTTGGTGGAAAAGTACTGTTATTTATTCACAATATACCATAGTGCAGAGGGTACAAAACAGATAAAAACCGACACATTTCAGGTGCTACACATCGCCCTTGATCACGGATGTTGAAGGACAGTAAGATCTGTATACGCATTTATGTTATCATAGAATAACTGTGCATTCTGAGGAACAGTAGCATCTTTTATCTTTGCCCTGTTCTAATGGATCAGTAGTTTGCATATCATTGCATATTTTTGAGTATAGTGTTAAAGAGAACCTGTCACATAGCTTATGTCCCCCTTGCTGAGGGCAGCACAAGCTAGTGACAGACCTGCTGTTTCCAGTGCTGTGTCCCTTATTCTGTAAGATGTTGCAGTTATAGAGCATTTAATGCTCAGACCTGCAGTTTTTCAGCCAGAAAACTGTCATGAAGAGTCAGTTTTTTTTTCATACCCCGCCCACCTCAACTGATAAACCTATTACTTTGAATAGGTAGAAACGTGAACTGCCAGTGGGCGGGGCTAGACTTTGGTGGGCAGGGCTAACACTTGCTCATGAATAAGATTTGAGCATTAAATGCTGTTAAACTACAGCATCTTATAGAATAAGGGACACAGCGCTGGAAACAGCATGTCTGACACTAGCTTGTGCTGTCCTCAGCAAAGGGGGCATAACCTATGTGACAGGTTCCTTTTAATTTTGTTGTATTCCTTTAGGTTTTCAAGTTATCGGGTCATTGTTTTATGCACTGATCTTTATTAGTACAGTGTGTTTATAGAGTGAGCCCCCTCCTATTTTGTCGGCGTATAATAGTGGCAAGTGTAGGGGAATTGATTTATTCTTTGACTTTATCGTCATTAGATACCTTTGTGTGTTCCCCCTATATACCTTTAGGATACCTATCTAGCATTGTGATGTTATGTATTTTGTGTCAGGATTGTTTTATTTTAATGAGTATTTAATAAAGGTTATATTTTAGAGCATTTTAAAAACATATGTAAAACAAGTATCGTTGGAACGACGATATGTATTTTACAATCAAATCAATGTAATCACACTTTATCAAATACATATTGGGGTCTGCTTTTCGGTACGTAACACGTACTCAAATATGTATTTAACAAATGCTGTGTGAACATACCCTTTCTCTTATTCCTCCTAGAAATGTATACATAAATTGTGTGTTATGGAAGGTCTGCATCCTTGCAGTGTCGGCACTGTTTGGACAGTTGTAGACGCTGTCAAGACAAACCTACAATTAGTAACGCCCTGTTAATTTATTCCTAAATTTCTAAGAGGAACAACATGGGAATAGCACATGATGATGAATAGAATTATTATTAAAACAAGTTCTCTTTAAAATACTTTTCAGCGGTCAGCTGTAAGAGCGTGCAGAGATTTCAGTGGAAATCAAGAAAAAAGAAATAGCCAGTAGTATGTTTCTATATTTGCTTCAGTAAGGCAAACCAAGTGTTAGAATTTATTCTTTTATAATATATCTTATTGAGGCAAAGCACTTAGTAATATTTCATCAAATAAACTGTGTAATACATAATACTTGTTCGGGTGGGGATGTAACTGCAGTCTACTTCAGCTTCTGTGTATAAGGCTATGTTCACATGGCTGAAATTGGGACGTATCTCGTCCCGTACTGTGGTCAATACAAGGCAAGATACGTCCCAGTAATTACGGTAATCCATAGTTCTCTATGAGAACTGTGGATTACGCCTCCTCTCCCCGGCCGTACAATACACCACGCGGGGAGATAAGTGACATGTCAATTACTAGTGACGAATACGTGCCGCCAGTAATGAATGTACACCGTGGGAGTACGCGCCAGTTGGCGCCAGCTCCCGAACACACGGCATAATTGCGGGGCGTAATTACGCCCCGCAATTATGCCATGTGAACATAGCCTAAGGTTTGTGCAGTAAGAGGGGAGTAGGTGAAGGCATCGGATTGCCCCAGTGCAGACAGGACAGTTAGGGCTCATCACCCACGGCAAAGGACAAATATCGGTCGGTTTATCAGGTTGGTATTTGTCCTGTTTTAGTGCCGTCCCCACGGCTGCCGGGAAACGGCTTTTCTCTGCGATGAGCAGAGAAAAGCCCTCCCGCTTTCCATTGATATGTTCATATTCCGTCCGAAAACTGGACGGAAAAAATGAACATGATTTTTTGGGCAGCCGGCAGTTTGAAAAACCACTGGGCGGAAAACCCGTGCAGTGGGGACTGCTGCGTGGGTTTTCCATAGCGGCCCTGTGTGTTAGTTTGCGACTGTTTTTCAGACGGTCTGCACACCACCTGAAAAACCGTCTGCAAACTGGTGCCGTGGGGACATGTCTTTATAGAAGGAAAAGGCTCTTTTTGAGAAATGATGCAGAGGGATGTAAAAGACCTACAATATGCAGATTGCACACATTTCTAGCTCTGCATGTGCTACTTTCCCTGCAAATCAATGTGTGATATCTCTCGGACTATTATGTTTCATAGTTTTTAAAGACCTATAATTTATAAGTGATTTTCTGGCTGTTGTCTTGCAGTGCTGGCTAGTGTTGGTGGTCTCTACACATCGGTTGTAGTGAAATACACGGATAATATTATGAAAGGCTTCTCAGCAGCTGCAGCCATTGTCATCTCCACCATTGCGTCAGTGTTGCTCTTTGGATTGCAGATAAGTATGTTACAGTTCCATTTACATCATCATATAATCAATAGCTATAGTAAGAAGGCATCTCCTAATGGAGGACTGATGTGAATTAAATTTGGCACTATCATTGTCTTCTAGTATACCATTTCAGAGTTTGTTTGATAATCTAAGATTCTACTGTTGTAGGAATTACTATATTTTCTGTTCGGGAAATATATAGCGAATGATATAAACATGATCTATACATTTAAGGCTTTATTTTATTATTCAGCAATATTCCCATTCATGATCATTTTAGATACTTTGTTTTCATGTAACTTGTCAGGAATATTTTTTTAATTATAGTAATTAAAAAATAGAGAACAAGATTACTCTCCCAAATTATATCAACAGAGCAATACAAAAAAGGGATACCCACACTTTCGACGAGAAAGTGGGGATCCTTTATTATTTTTCTCTTTTGAATAATTGGGAGAGTAATCTTGTTCTCTCATATTTTTTTTTTACTATAATTAAAAGTATATTTTATTTGTATTTTTACCTTCCAAGTTAAAAGTTTTTGTATTTTTATTTGGTAAAAAAGGAATTAGATCTGATAGAAATTTTTGCTCTGTATATATTCTCGGGTTTTTTTATTTTATTATTCAGCAATATTCCCATTCATGATCATTTTAGATAATTTGTTTTCATGTAACTTGTCAGGGAATTTTTGTGTTAATGGGGAAAAAAAATCCTCTTTTTGGGAGCTTCATTTTCTGTCCGGAGAGTGGTTACAAAGAGGGTCTGCACTGGAGGACCTGTATTGTCCTACATTACACAAACAACCTATTGCCCATTGCCATTGCCCAGTTAATGTAAAATACTTAAAGGGGTATTCTCCCCATAATGATTAGCTTTAAAGATGTAAGCAAAGGTAAATAATTACTACCAAACACATTGCTGTTCTGATTTTGCTTCCCTTCAGCGGTAAAGCAGGTCCTATCTCCTACTTGTGTACATAAGCTTCCCTAGTTTACTGACCATCTCTCTCTCTGCTCCAGCAGTCCTGGCCAGGATGGTAACTGCTGAGTGTTATCTCCAGCACAGGAGCATGTTTATCTATGTTACTGACAAGCTTTAACCCTTAAACTATAGCCTTCTGCCCTGCTGTTTACACCTTCCTGTTAGGCTATGTTCGCACGGCTAATTGCAGAGCGTACAGGACACCCCGCAATTACGCCGTGTGTTCGGGAGCTCGCGCAATGCGGGGAGAGGGGAGTGGGGGGGCAGCCCGCTGGCCGGCCCCATAGGCAAGCATTACTCGCAGCGCGTTAGCGCCGTGAATAAATGACATGTCAATTATCTCCCCGCGCCTACAGTACAATACGATCGTATTGTACTGTAGGCGCGGGGAGAGGAGGCATAATCCATAGTCCTCTATGTGAACTGTGGATTCCCGTAGTATATGGGGCGCATTTTGCCCGGATTTGAGCGCAGTACTCTCTCTCTGTGCGTGGCGAAATGTGTCCCAAAATAAGCAGTGTGAACATAGCCTTAGCAATGCCCCTGTAACAGGCTCACCTAGGAATAGCATAGCTGATACATCCATCACAGCTGTAGAGCCATCCACAGAGAATGTGGGGGCCTGAAGCTGGCTCTGTGATGACAGGGAATTAAGCCTTGACTTTTCCTACAGAATACAGCTGATCCATAAGGGTCCCAGCAGGACTTGTGATCCGTTTCAAGTCTAGATATCCTACTTAGAAATATGAATTATCCACAGTGGAGAACTAACTTAAGAAAAAGAAAATCTTCTGACTTTTAAAAGGGATTTCCACCTCAAGCATAAAAACCTCTATATATTCTTGAATGTAAAATTGGGGAAGCAGCTAAAGTTTGGTAATTTATAATTTATTTCTATTACTGCCATTTTTCTGTTTGGTTGTAGTGGCCATTTTTGCCAGTACTGAATGTGTAATAATATATTTAAATGTTTGTATTAGCAAATGATGTTAAATCTAAGTTAACGATCATCGTTTAGTTATTGAGAATCTAATTCAAGTATGACAACTAATAGATCTGCCCTTGTAAAATAATTACCAAGCTTTTGCTTTTTGACTAACATTTGATTTCTCAATAGATGGTTAATTTTATGTTCTGGTCTTTATGGCTTCATACAAAATCACTGTAAATGCAGTGGTATTAAAGGGGTTGTCTCACTACATTGATTCATCTTACCTGAGTCCTGTTTTCTTGGTTTCACTTTGAATTCAGGGGCGTGTTTACTGGCTTCTACCAGGCTGCAGTAGAAGCCAGGTCTGTAGCTATAGCAACCAGTGCTGGCAGTCTATCAAGAGAGATCAAACAGGTCTGTAGCTATAGCAACCTGAGAAGCTGATGCAGCCCCTACAAGAGGGGATATCTAGGAATAGGTAGGACATTGTTAATGGACACATATTGCAAAGTGACTTGTCTTTGTAAGATCTTTAACATAAAAAGCAATCCTTGTAGTGAGACAACCCCCTTTAAGCAGATATTTGACATTCTGACAACAGCAAAGTGACTTTCTTGTGATGAAATATGACTGTGTTGAAACGAGAGAAAAATGATTTCCTTTTTTCTTCTAGCAATAACCTTCACTATTGGAGCACTGCTTGTTTGCATATCCATATATACATATGGATTACCTAGAAAAGATACAACAAAGCTTGAAATAAAAGACACCAGCAGCAACCTCAGTGGAAAACTAATCAGTGTTTGACGGTCCATGGCTGGATGAACTCTTGTGCAACTGTAAATATACAATGTACTTGCTGTATTAATTTCTTTAGATGCTTCAATCCAAAAGGTCAATTGTGACCAGTGCAGTAGATGGTACTGTACCACTTTGGGAAGCAAATCTCCAAATGAATGTGATATATGCAGCTGAATTTTATATGAAAGTCAATCAGTAGTTTTAATTCGGAGGTGAAATGGACATCTCTTTTTGCATCAACTTTGTGTTGGTGAACGGAACTGAGATTAAAATGCTTGAAATGAAGAAGTCCTAAGTGGGCACATATGATGGAACTATTCCTAGTAATGATCTCAAAACACTGCTCATGAGACTTAAAGTACCTGTCCAAAGACTACAGTTTTTCTGCTTGTACTCTGATGTCTTTGCCACCCTTGTAACATATCATGATGAGATTTTGCACTTGTTTTTTTTTTTCTTTATTATTAAACTTTTTTAATAAAAACAGAATGGTAGAAACTGAGTTGGGGTTAATTTAGTTAAGAATATTTGAAAACTGATGTTGATACAAAGTTTAAAAGGATTTTCCACTTGATTAAAAACATTAATTTACTTCTGTCCATATAAAAAACAAACAAACGCCTCAATAATTTCCTTTCTCCTCAACACTTTTTCCATTGCTGACTCTTCTTGGTCTCGTGTTTGGACAGAGCCAGGAAGTAAACAGGACATCAGCAGTCACATGGCACTGCCATACGGAGCTGTTCACTGCTGAACAGTTATGTAAGTCAGTGGCATGTGAGTTTTTAACCTTTAAAATGTAGAATTAAAATTGGTCATACACACAGTATCTCACAAAATTAAGTACACCCCTCACATTTTTGTAAATATCGTATTATATCTTTTCATAGTACAACACTAAAGATATGACACTTTCATACAATGTAGAGTAGTCGGTGTACAGCTCGTATAACAGTGTAAATTTGGTGTGGCCTCACAATAACTCGACATACAGCCATCAATGTCTAAACCATTGACAACAAAAAAACAGTACAGTCCTTAATGAAAATGGACAAATTGTGCCCAATTTGCCATTTTACCTCTACAGTGTCATGTGACTTGCTAGTGTTACAAGGTCTCAGGTGTGTTAAATTTAGTGTTATTGCTTTCACACTTGTCACAGGAAGTTCACCATGGCACCTCATGCCAAATAACTGTCTGAGGATCTGAAAAAAAGAATTGTTGCTCTACCTAAAGATGGTCTAGGCTATAAGACCCTGAAACGGAGCTGCAGCACAGTGGCCAAGACCAAACAGCGGTTTAACATGACAGGTTTCACTCAGAACAGGCCTCGCCATGGTCGACCAAAGAAGTTGTGTGCACGTGCAGTGTCATATCCAGAGATTGTCTTTTCAAACTATACATATGAGTGCGGCCAGCATTGCTGCAGAGGTTAAAAGGGGGGACGGGGTTGTCAGCCTGTTAGCCATGCAGACCAATTTGATGCAGTTTGTGGTGTATTGTCTGAACACTGTCATCCCAGAAGGAAGCCTCTTCTAAAGATAATGCACAAGAAAGCCCTCAAACAGTTTGCTTAAGACAAGCAGAGTAAGGACATGTATTACTGGAACTGTTGAGACCAAGATAAACTTATTTGGTTCAGATGGTGACAAGCGTGTATGGCAGCAACCAGGTGATGAGTACAAAGACAAGTGTGTCTTGCCTACAGTCAAGCATGGTGGTGGGAGTGTCATGGTTTGGGGATGCATGAGTGCTGCCGAGTGTGGGGATCTACAGTTCATTGAGGGAACCATGTATGCCAACATGTACTGAGAAGTAGAGCATGATCCTCTTCCTTTTGGAAACTAGGTCACAGGGCAGTATTCCAACATGATGATAACCCCAAACACACCTCCAAGACGACCACTGCCATGCTAAAGGAAATGAGGATAAAAGTTCTGGACTGGCCAAGCATGTATCCAGACGTAAACCCAATTGAGCCTCTGTCGGGCATCCTTAAATTGACCGTGGAGGAGCGCAAGGTCTCTAACATCCACCAACTCTGTGATGTCGTCATGGAGGAGTGGAAGAGGATTCAAGTGGCTGCAACCTGTGAAGCTCTAGAGAACTCCATGCCCAAAAGTTAAAGCAGTGCTGGAAAATAAAGGTGGCCACACAAAATATTGACACCCTGGGCACAATGGGCGACATGTATGAATCCAGGCACTGATAGACCAGTTCTAAATCACTTTAAGGTAGTATAGACTGCGCCAGAATGTATGACCCTGTTCTTCTGCAGTTCATACATACAGGTGCAGTGTAGTGCCAATACGACAACTCAGGCAGACCACCTTTAGCTTGGTCTGGCTGTTCTGTTTGGCGTCGGAGAATCATAAATGTGTCTACTTCTACAAATGTGGTGCGATGCCCCCAAAACTTTGGCATGCTAAAAAGTGTCTTTGGCGCAGTACTGAGGCACTTATCGCGCCAAAGTTTGGAGTACGCCTGTTCATACATCTATAGAACTGGTCTACTACAGCTTTTTGAGGCCAGAATTCTGCCGCAGCCCCGTTCATACATGTCGCCCAATATGTCCATTTTCACTTAGGGGTGTACTCAATTTTTTTTAACTATTGGTTTAGACGTTGGTGGCTGTGTGTTATTTTGAAGGTGCACCACACTTATACTGTTATACAAGCTATACACTGACTGCTTTATATTGTAACTTTATCATTAACCCCTCTCATTAACCAGTGTGAACCAACAATAGAACTATGCTCTAATGGTATGAAATGCGCTTGGTAGTGGAAACTTTGCAAAAGGTGAGTGCATTCACTTTCTACTTTTGTATGTATGGTGATTGTGAGCATTCACTTTAGTGTTAGGATGGTATATGGGAAGAAGCTGATAAAGGATATCTAATGTATAATAATAATAATGCAGATTACCTCAATATGTTTTGACTATATATCCTGTATATATTTTGTATAACATTTCATCAGTATCATATCCTAATATTGGCCATTAATACATAATATAGAGTTTGTTATTGGATTTTTCGGTGCTCTGGTATATTATAAGAAAAGTATTGATATAATCACCAAAATAGTTATTTAATTTATACTCCTTCTGGTATCACCCTTTACAAAGTTTTTTATCCACCTCTCCCTAGTGGTATATTTAAATATGCTGTGTGTACTACTGTTGATGTGGAATCTTTAACCCATTACCGACATTGGACGTATGAGTACGTATAATACGGCAAAATTGCGGGGCTCAGATTGCTTAACATGGCAGATGAAAGACTTGTAAAGGCTTCTACCGCCACCATGTTCTCGTTTTTTCTACTTCCGGCCCCAGGTAGGAAGTAGTAAAACCACCATCTTTGTACACCCTAATGCATTGTATTACAATATAAATGATTGCAGCCCGTAGTGGTGAAGTATCCTAGGGAGACTCAAAGTTAAAGTAAAAAAAAAAAAGTTTGAAAGTGTAAAAAAATAAAAATTTACAAATAAAATAGTGACATATCGCTACATCCAAAAAAAAAGTCAGACCTATTAAAATAAAAAAATTCCAAGTGCCAAAATTGTGATTTTTTTTGGGGGGGGGGGTCATTTAATGTCCCATAAAAATTGGAATAAATTAAATTAAAAAAGTTGCATGTATTCTAAATTGTTAGCAATAAAAAGTACTTCAGCCTGCAAAAATTCCGCCTCGCTCCATTCTGTTTTTTTTACGGTACCAAAACATAACGACAACCTACATATTGGGTAATGCCGGATGAACCTGGAGAATACAGATAACACATCATTTTTACCGAAAATTGAACGCTGTAAAAACAAAACATCCGCAAACATGACAGAAGTAAATTTTTTCACATTTTGCCCACTTTGAATTTTTTTTGCAGTTTCCCAGTTTGTTCTATGGTAATATGAATAACCCCATTAGAAAGTACATCTTTTCCAGCAAAATAAAATCCCTCATATGTCTATGTAGATGAAAAAATAAAAAAGTTCTGGAAGGCAGGGAGGGAAAAACGAACGTAAAAAAAAAAGGCATTGACATTAAGGGGTTAATAGAAGAATTGTGATTTTTTTTTTTTCTTTAACTGAATTTCATACCCCAAGAGCATAGTACTTTATATTGTATCAAAGTGTCATATCTTCAGTTGTGTGAAAAGATATAATACAATATTTACAAAAATGTAAGATGTTTACTCACTTTTGTGAGATACTGTAAAA
This sequence comes from Phyllomedusa bahiana, assembly GCA_025379985.1. Lineage (NCBI taxonomy): Eukaryota > Metazoa > Chordata > Amphibia > Anura > Hylidae > Phyllomedusa > Phyllomedusa bahiana. The sequence continues at coordinate 57,933 of JAODAL010001014.1, read as the reverse complement.
CTTTACTGTTCTTTTGCATTCTGTCTCAACTTACTTTTACTTTACTAAAGACTTTACATTTAGTTCTAATATTGCATATTAAATGAGCTACATTTAAAAATTTCAATTCTCTTAAATTACCAGAAATAACCATACAATTTTTTTCTGAGAAAGACGTTCTTCTATGAGGAAGTAGATAACTTAACTAAAAACGTTTTACAGCTGTAAAAAGCAACAAGAGGAGGTTTGGAAACCTTGTACAAATTTGGATGATTGACAGCTTAAAAAAATGAATACAAAAATATTAAAGAAATTATTTCAAATAAATTGCAAGATCGATAGAATCTATGTATATCGAATTGTGAGTTTAGAAATAGACAACTTTTTATGTGAAAGATAGTAGTATCTTTGATAAGGCCCCAGAAATTGACCACCCAATGACAAAAGTGGTAAAGTCTCCTCCGTTTTAAAACACATAAGTAAGGGATCCTATGTAAAAGAAGGCTGACTTAATTTTCTGTTTTTAATAACGTTAATGAAAATACCTATTGTACTTAAGGGGCTAATTCCATGTTTATCTGGTTAAATAAGAAAAACATTTAAAAAAAACAAAACACTACCAGAGGAAATACAAATTGATTCTATATGCCTTTTAAGACCTGCTGTAGCGTTCTTAGTGGATACCTTAGTCAAGGCTGTTTTTAGGCCTATAAAGGGGTTCTGTAAATTCAACATTTTTAAAGGTAAGTTCACTAAGCTTATTGCAGGCATGTAACTGTGTCTACTGCACGTGCCGTTATTTGCCTGCTGCTTTAGAAGTATGCGCTGGGCAGCGCATACTTCTAAAGTACTCTTTGCTGGCCCCTATTCACTCTTGTTTTCCCAGGCACGTAAGCTATGATTTTACCATAATTGCGGGCCATACTTCAGGCACATTGCTGCGCAAGTAGGCCGTGTGAACATACCCTAAGGGATTTATGGATGAAATCCTGTCCGGGAGACAGTGCTAAAATACAAACTATCCATGAAGAAGAATTGGGAGGTCTTTTTCAGGTTTTGCTTCCCAAGTGTTGACCCGCTAAAGTGAAGCAGCTCAGCGCCAAAATGAAGAGGAATACCAGACATGTCTAAAACAATAGTACACTCTACTATGTATATTGCTTTGAAGCAGAATTGTTGTCACAGCATTTTTGCTTGTGAAGTGGCATCACAACAGTATTGGAAATAGACCTCCAATGATTGGCAAAAGGGTTGCCCTTTCTTAAGGTATGTTCACATGGTGTTTTTCAGATCCGTTTTTGGATCCGCTTTTCGGACGCAAAACGGATCCAAAAAATGTATCTAACAATGTGCAGTTTGTTTCACATTGGTTTCAATGTAAAACACGCATTGCAAACGAGTGATCGCCGATGCGTGTTTACTTGCATCTTTGCGATGTGCTTTTCGGATCTGTTTTAAGAATTGTCATGTTAATTCTACTTGCGTTTTACGCAAGTGAAATCCCCATAGGAAACAATAGTGTGCGCTTTTGGAGTCCGAAAAACGGATCCAAAAGCGCAACATACTTTTGGGTACTTAGTTGGCACGTTTTGGATGTGCTTTTCATCCGAAAACCGCATTGGATTAAAATTTGAATGTCTGTGTTGAATGTCTCTGTGCCTATAATAATAATAAATCATTAATTATAATTATTTTATATAATTGTATTAATTTATTAATTAGTTGTTAATTGATAATTAGTAATAATTATTTAATAAATCAATTAGTAATTGAGCATTAATTACTAAAATATTTACTATTATTAATACTTATTACTAATTATTAATTATTAGATAATTATTTTTTATTTTTTTAAATGGGATGGGTTTGGGAAGCTCTAGGTTAATTTAACCCTTTAAGCCGAACGCCTGAAAAGTAGTTAATGACCAGAATATTTTTTTTTAGTTTTTGCCTCCTTGCGTTTCAACAGCTGTAACTTTTTTTATTTTTTCAATGACGCAGTTGGATGAGGCCTCGTTTTATTCGAGACAAGTTGTACTTTATGAGAGAATAGTTTACGTTCACTTATAAATAATTGCAGTATTTTTTTTAATTAAAAAAAAAGTTTTTTTTTTTTTTTTTTATACCATTCACATTTCAAACTTAATAACTTGTTAGATTAATTCTACAGGTTATTACGGTTGTGTGGATACCAAATATGTGTAGGTTTTTTTGTGCGTGTAATTTATGTACAATTATTTTGTATTAAATAATTATTTTTGTTTTTTTTTACACTTAATGTATAGCATATTCATATATGCTAATACATTCTAATCTGTGTCAGTCTGACACAGGCCATGATCTGGACAGCACAAAGTGCGTCCTAGTCACTGGCTTAGTACACAGACAGCTCTGGGGCTATTCTAGGTCCCCAGGGCTGACTGTGCAGCCATTCCCCGGGCTCTGTCGGGTCACCCGACAGAGCAGGGGAAACCCTTTGATTGCGCTGCGGTAACGCACCGCCGCAATCAAAGGGTTAAAGCATCGGGTTGCGGAGGTTTCCTCCGCTCCCCGATGCCTGCAGTACATGCTCTGGGATCAGGGCTGTGTAGTACAGCCCCGATCCCAGCGCAATTGTGGCGCCGCAAACCCCGATGTCTGCAGCGACTTCTAAAGATGTCGCTGCAGACGAACGACCCGCACCAGCCAACTTCTAAAGTCGGCGGGCGGTCGTTAAGGGGTTAAAAACAAACTTGTGGTGATAGGTTTATTTCAATCATTATTAGATAAAGGTGTGTAGTTTATGATTGACAGAAGGTCAAAAGGGTGTATTTGGTCATGGATAGGTTAAATTAATAGAGTTGAATTGATTTGAAAGAAAAAGCATTGAAAAATGGATCCGAAAAAGCATCCATAAAGGCATGCAAAACGCATCTAAAAAAGCATCTGCAGCTGCGTTTTTGTATCCGTTTTATTTTGGGATGCAGTTTTCAATGCATTTTTCTTCTGGTGGAAAACGGATCCAAGACATGGTGTGAACATATCCTTAGGCGGACAGAGGCATGTCAGGTGGATGTTTCTTCGCATCATCTATACTTACAACCTCCAATACTGTTATTTCACTTAATCAGTACTTCTTAACTGCCAGAGCAAAATTTTGGATCACAAAAGGGAACCCCTGCCTTGTGCCTTTGGAGCGTGCAAATTGGTTTAAAATGTTACTATCTAACCCGGTGCTTCATTCCAAATAAAGAATTCTCTCCCATCGTACAAATGTTGAACCAAATTTAAAAATCTCTAGGACTAGGTGAGGCTTGTTGAGAAGCTGTTTAAATACGCATCTTCTGTGCTCCTGCAAAAATCCTGTACAACTCCTCACACAAAAGTTATATTCAGGCAGGACGTCGCCATTGGACGATCCCCTAGGTTCACTTTCATGCCTTTATATGGTGTACTGTCTGGTGAACGTGGATGATCTTGGCCTAGGAGGACCTCCAGCGCTCAATGCTTCTTGACCTCGCAACCTGACTGGAGAGATAAATAGCTTGCTCAGTCAGACCTGTGTTACAGCACTGCAAATAAACCACTGTGTCAACTACTTGGGGGATTGGTCTGTATTTTCAAAGTGAAGCCTAGCTGTTCACCATGACAGTATCAGAGATTTGTAGCCTGTACCTGGAATCTGCTGCAGCCTCCATCTAAGGTTTACTGTCCCTCTAGGTTCTCCAACTGCTGACTGTTGCATCGAAATCTGAGCTCAATTGTCTGACTACAACCAAAGAATCTACCTTCTTCAATAAAATTTCAGAAGCCTTAAACTAAAATTTCCTCTGCTTCCTGGATTCCTCGTCAAACATCAAACCACAACTAACAATCTGCCATATTGTAGTTAATGGATGGAGTTAAATAGAAAAGCACCTCCCCAACAAAGATGACGACCCCTGTGTCTCCCTTGCTACCACAATGAGACCAGGAAAAAACTCTGCCTGGCCATATTGTTACAGTACCCAAGAGCTAGCTAAGCACATTGCTGCAACATGTATACCTCACAATCCTGTGTAGATAAAGGGAAGCAGTCTAGACCTAACCCTACTTTTTACTCTGATGCTAGAGCTATGCTGCAACAGAAAAGGGAAGCTAAAACCATACATTTTGGTTGCTGATCCTAAGCTCCTCATCTAGTTCTACCTAACCATCATCCACAAATCAGTTCAGCAAGGAGGTTCATGAAAGATCACGAGTTTTTGGTCTGGTTTGGATATCTATTCCTCTCTGACCTTTTTCTTGAAGAAGCCAACATAAGGTCTGTCCCTCTCTTTCCTCTGCCTCTCAAGGCACGGGTCCCCAACTCCAGTCCTCAAGGCCCACCAACAGGTCATGTTTTCTGGCTTTCCCCAGCATTGCACAAGTGATTTAATTATTGTCAGTGCATTCTGTGGGAGATCCTGAAAACATGACCTGTTGGTGTGCCTTGAGGACTGGAGTTGGGAAACACTGCAGAAACAAAAGAAGGAAAATCTTACAAAGATGACTGGCAGGGGCCTAATGACAGGGCGGTAGAGGTGGGGGTGGGCTAACATGATAACCTTAGCAGAAGTGACAGAAGTGCTGGAGGCATTGGCTTGACAGGACATCCTCTTACCCTGTTTGTAATAGCAGATGGTATTGGTGCTTGCGTGGCCTTAATCATGCTGAAGATTCTGCTACAACTAAGGCATAGGTCTTTACTCTCCACGAACTGGGCCCACTGCACACAAAGCAAGCCCTGTGATAAGAGGTGCCTGATGTTGACATCACGGCCATCAACCCTCTGGCCTACAAGGTGCTCCAAAACAGCACTTTTGCCAGAGGGAGAGACTGATACAGGAGGGCTGGGGAGCACACAATACTATTGCTACAGCAGATAGACAGCCAGACTCTTGGCACTTCAGTTCTGCTAGGGGGGTTCTCTTTCCAAGCTGGCAGGAGGTAGGAAGAATCAAACAGCCATATCACATATCCTATGTGTCTTTGCAGGAACATGACCTGTGGCCACTTCCTATACTCAAAACTCAAAAACTTAGGCTCTGTTTGCATTTTGTTTATCACTCTTCTGTTTGGTTCTTCTGTTCTTTCCTTTGAAGGGTTCATTTAACTATTCCCCCTCCACTATTAAAGTTGTATGTACAAGAGACTTTTGCTCAACAGTCTATGGGACTCAAACTGTGCACAAGTTGCATGATCTTAACTATGAGGAACAAACACAGCTTGTACATTATCAGAATGCTGGTCTTTTGTTTTTATTATGTTCACATACTAACCGATGTCTATACACAATGCAAGATTTGTTACTTTGCTTTACTATCATCAGAGAGCTCTTAGAAGCAACACGGCAATTGGATCCATTTAGTAAAGCAGACCTGTAAAGGTAGTAAGGTATGGTCAGTGAGTCTCTTAAACAATATCCATTGCAATTGCATCACTTTAAAAGAGAACCCCCAATTTTCCTACATAGTATGGGTTATTGCAAAAGGTGACCTGTGTTTGTATTTAGCTACTCCTCTCTGTGTACCCATGATATGTTGCTTCTTTGTTTCGTGGACATGTCCCAGACTGTAAAGTAGAAAAATAATATTTACATTATATATAAATGTGATTTTATTTTTTAAGCAAAGACGACTCCATTGTCTTTTACAGGTTTTTATTGAAAAAATGGTTGTTGAGATAATTACATTTTATCAACAGGTGTAATGCCAAGCAGCTTCATTCCACCTGCCAGGACTACCCGTATGGCATTGAAGAAGTGAAGCAGAGCCTGTGAAAACAATAGCTTTGATGTTATACCCTAGATTTATATTTCCTCCACTGACAGATCACAGTTTTCAACATTAAGGCTATGTTCACATGGTGTAATTGCGGGGACGTATTTCGCCCGCAATTACGCCGTGGGAGCCAGCAGCCCGCCGGCGCCATAGACATTCATTATTAACGGCGCGTATACGCCGTGAATAATTGACATGTCACTTCTCTCCCCACTCGGCGTATTGTCCGAGTGGGGAGAGGAGACGTAATCCATAGTTCTCTATGAGAACTGTGGATTACCCTAATTATTGGGACGTATCTCGCCCCGGAATTAAGCACAGTACGGCGTGTAATACGTCCCAATAATTGCCGTGTGAACATAGCCTAATGTGAACAAGCAATCCACACAAGGTATACTACTAAACATGTGCATTAGTAAACACAATGCATTTAAATCTCTAGGAAAGGTATCATTGCCATCTTATGGGACTTACGTGTGCAACTTCTTGTGTGCTTCCTTTAATATGAAGAGAGTGATGTGCCACGTTAGCTAGATGGCTGTAAAATAAGACACAGGATTTAGTATGCATTAGAAGTGGAAAAGAAGCCGCATATGCAAAAAAAAAAAAAAAAAGTACACAAATTTTATGCCCTTAACTAGGGCAGACTGAGAGTAACAGAATTCACACATTACCAAAATCATAGTCTTTGTCTGAATTTTAGCCAGTATTTAAACATATATTTTAACAGTGGAATGAATGTACAAATCTTACAAGAACTAAAGCAGTAGTGTTACCTGTAGCAAATGGGTAACCAGGTAACTATTTAAACTAACCATAACTTAATTTAATAACCAAAGAGAGAACATTTCTCCATAACAATGAGCACCATTGTTTGTGGTGATAAGTGTTTTAATGGTAAAAATACCAATTGAAAAGAAATGGTACTAACCCAAGGCCCATGAGATAGGCAACCAAATATCGTGGTTGAAGCTCCTTCAGAGTTTTGTATATCACTTCATCATACCTGTATAAAATGAGAAAAGGAAATTAAATCAACTTTAAACATTAAGCCAGGACTGTTCTATAGACAGAAATACTAGAGTACTATAGTTACTGCTCATGAGCCTTATCAGTTCTACTTTATACTGAAGCTACTTATATACAATTGTGATCAAAAACATGAGCTAAGCACAAAGGGCGACATGTATGATCGGGCTTTTCACCTGTTTTCAGGCATATAATGCGCCTCACTATGCCGGCTCCGCTGTCGAATGCAGTAATGCGCTGTTAGACGCAAGCTTTGCCTCTTTCTTATGCGCCTAATATGAAGGGGCGTTCTGGGGCGGGACACACCACATTCGAAATCTCCGACACATGTCTGAATGCGGGTCGGCAAAGTGAGGCGCATTAGAGCTCCAACAGGGAGACCTATTTCAATGTAGTCTGTCTGTTGGAGGTGTCGAAGTATTCCCCGCATGTATGAGCGCACTTCAGCGCCGACATACATCAGGCGCAGTTTTCACTACTTTAAAGAAAACAAAAAATGAATGTGTGGCTGTTCCAAAAAATAGCAGTGTCTGCATTTGACTTTACAAACTCAAGATATGTACTCTATTTTTTTTTTTAGGATTTAGCATTCCTGTGAATCAGCAATCTAATATGAAGTTATATAACCACAGTTTATGCTTCATATCTCAACCAACGTCTGGCACCTGTCATCTGTTATTCCAGCCCCGAATGCTTTGACTACATCCGACAATTTATTTGCATTTGTTGGCCTTGCCTCAGAAACAGCATTTTTTATGCCACCACACAAGTGTTCTATTGGATTAAGGTCCGAGGATTGGGCTGGCCACTCAATAACCTCAATTTTGTTGGACTAGAACCAAGATTTTACTCACTTACTGGTGTGTTTAGGGTCGCTGTCTTGTTGAAATGCCCATTATAAGGGCATTTCCTCCTCTGCGCAAGGCAACATGACCTCTTCAAGTATTCTGATATATACAAACCGGCACCATAGTAAGAGAAACATGCCCATTAGGGTTATGACTTTTTAACCTATTTGAAAATCTTAAATTATCCTGAAGTTGCATTTGATGAACTTTTGCCTATATATTAGTTTTCTGGTGTTCTTTTTTATTTCCATTGAAAAACCTCCTGCACCTATTGTAATTTTTTTCCTTTTCCCCTGAAACGAAAAAATTTTCCAATAAAAATAACTAAAAAAACACCAGAAAACCCCCTTTCCAGGCAAAGGTTCATCAAATGCAACATCAGGTTTTTTTTTTTTTTTTTTTTTTTAAACTTTTAAAAAAAGGTTTTAAAAAGTAAAAACCCCTTTAATGCCAAAATGCTTGAAAACCACCGGTTCATTTGTTTTTAGAGTGGCCCTTTTGGTTTGGTTTTCAGGTTTGGGATCGTCTGATGAACTGCCCGGGGCCCCTTTTGGGCCTAAAAAAAATTTTTTACTTTCTTTTAGTCCAACATTGTTTCTCCTTTTTCGTTTTGGGCCCTTTAAATGTGTCTTTGGCAAATTTTTTTCCGCTTCCGCACTGTCTTTTTTGTAACAGGGGGACTTTGGGGGGGCCTTCTTGCAAATTTGTTTAAAGTTTCCCAACAGCACCCTTCAAAAGGGTCACGGACTCCACAGGAAATTTAAAGGCTGTTTTGATATCTTTGGAGGATCCCCGGGCTGGTTTGCCTTTCGGCTATTTTTGGGACCCCTTTTAAAAATGGGAAAGTTTCCGTTTTTTTTCCACATCCGGGTTTTTGTTTTTCCTTTTTTTTAACCCCTTATTTTGCCAGACCCAAAGTTTGGCCTCCTAAAAGGACCCAATTTTTGAAACGGCCCGTGCCCATTTTTATGTGAGAAAAAATTTTTGAATTTTTCCCAAAACCCCAAGGGTTTCCCGAGATTGTTTTTTTTGTGAAACATTGTGATTTAAGTTAGTAAGAAATCGGGTTCCAAAAAACCCTTTTATTTTGTGAAAAATAACGGAAAAATTTGAAAGTTTTAAAACCTTTTTTCAACTTTCAAAAATTTTGCTTGTAAGAAAAGATACTTTTTCCCACGCAAAATATTAAATTAAAGGAAAATTTCCCAAAATCCCCTATGTAGGTTGGCATCATTTTTAAATTTGCTTTTTTATGTATTTTTTTTTTTTAACAACGTTAGGGGGTTAAAATTTTAGAAAAAAATTTTTCAATTTTTAAAAGGAAAATTAGCAATATACATTTTTTTGGGGACCAGTCCAGTTCTGACAGGCCTGTTTTTTGGTTGGGAAACCCCAAAATGACTCCATCTAAAGAAACTACTCCACTTAAAAGTTTTAAAAACACCCATTTGAAAGTTTTTTAACCCATTAGGTTTTTTCCAGGAATTAAACAAACTGGAGGTAAAATTTCAAAAATTTTTTTTTATTTTAAAATTTTTTTTTTTTTTACCCATTATTACGGGAAACACGGAGGTTGAAAAAGGAAATGAAAAATTTTAAATTTAAATTCCCAGATTTTTTGCCTTTTCCCAAAGAGTTTATCCCTTATGTGGGCTTATTTGCGCTTTTTTGGCTCAACCACAAGCCTCAGAGTAGGAGGAGCATCTAACGGACTTTGGGGTCTCATTTCAACACGATTTTCTGTAGGCACCTTTTCCCGGGGTTTGAAACCCCCAAAAAGGTGCAAAAACTTAAAAAAGGCCCCAAAAAAAGGCCCCATATTGATAAATATCCCCCCTTAAAGGGTTTATACCCAAAAAAGTGAAATTTTAGATTTTGGAACTCCACAGGGGTTTCAAAAATTTTTTTTTGCTTTAAGCCCGTAAAAATAAAAAAAAAAATATTTTTTTCCCAAAAATCTGAAAATTTTAGCTGAAAGATTTTTTAAAATTTTTACAAAGAATTCTGGGAAAAAAGCACCCCAAAATTCGTTACGCAATTTCTTCCAAGTACAACTGTACCACAGAAATACACCAATCTAGATGCCTATGTCCTGTGGTTGTAATGGTGCACATAGTAAATACAGCAGCATAACACAAATCATAATCCAATTAAAATTTATTTTTTTTTTTCTTGAAGTTTCCCTACAAAATTAAAAAAAGGAAATGGTATCCTACCACTCACCAATGGAGCTATATACCTCAAAACAAAAAACTGTAGATTTTAAATAATCCATTGATGCCATTTATTTGCCAATGTACCATGTGTCTAATTGCCAGTGAAGTAAAATATGGAACTTGACGCTACTTTTACTCCATGCTCTAATCATTTGACTTGAGGTTACACAAGGTGACAGGAATACAAACCGGTCTTGCTGAAAAGGTACTAGTTCACCTGCCTAACCTGCAAGGGCTCAAATGGTGACTTGTGCAGTTTTTTTCATTCACTTCTTTTGAGAGTCACTTTATAGAAGCACAAAAGATTCTACATTTTTTAAAATTACAAAACGTTTTTTTAATTTTCCCTACCCACAAATGTTTAACCATTCCCTTTAAAAGATGTGCAATGTGGCGATGGCAGAAGGTTCCTGCAGACAGGACACTTTAAAATTTCTTCTTCCCCCCAATTTGTACCCCAAGCTTTAAGAAAGCTGTTAACAACATGGTTTATTAGGAACAGGTTAAGTAAAAAAAAATTAGCAGCAAAGTTTTTTTTAAAGGGGCCTATCCAAACAAGGTTTTTTAAATCAAAAACCCTAGGGGTAGAAAATAAACATGAAACAGTCACATAAGTTTGCTAATTTTTTAAAAGGTTTCTATTCATACCTACTTTTGTGGTTTTTTTTCTAGAAAAAACCCAACAAACATGGTCCCAAAATTTCATCATACTATAAAAACCCAAATGGATTTGGGTGACATTTAAAAAAGTTTCATCATTGGGGTCTTTTAAATTTAAAAGAATAGCAATCATGCAAACCCCAATCCCAAATGTGACCACACCCTTAAAGGGGCAAACCCCATTTTTTTTAATGTTTAAAGATTTTTTTTGTATTGAATAATCTTTTTTTTTAAAAAAACAAAAACAAAATTTAAAAATTTTTTAAATTTACCTTTTGAAACCCAAAGAATTTTTATACTTTTAAAAATAACCCCTGTGTCCCCAGCTTTGCAGGGCTTCACCCATTTAAAAAGGGGAAATCTCCCGGGAAGGCGGGCCCTTTAAAAAATCCTGAAGAAAAATTAAAAAAGTTACAAGACCCAGTAACCCCCCTTTAAAAACCCCCCTTAAACGACTGCCCCCCCCGGCTTTTGTTGTGGGGCGGTGCAGGTTGTTGTCTGCGGTTACGTTTTTTTAAGTTGCTGCAGATATCGGGGGGTTTTGGGGGTTCCCGGCAGGGGATGCGGGTGCTTGGGAAAAGGACTTTACTTCACACCCTTTTTCCCCAGCCCCGGGCCTCTGAAGTGCCGGGAACAGGGGAAACCCGATCCCCAGCGTTAAACCTTTGATTCCCGCGGGGCTTTCCCCGGGCTCTGTCAGTGATCGGGAAACCCCAGGGGCCCCAGACAGACCCCGGGGGGTTTGGTTGCCAGTCACCCCCTTAAAGAACCTAGAATAGCCCCAGTACTGTCTGTGTAAGAACCACAACAGGGCAAACGGGGTGTGCCCTGACTGCCCCGTGCCCAAATGACACAGATTAAAATTTTATTAAGTGTATTAGAAATTTTTTATATACTACTAAGTGTAAAAAATATATATAAAACAATTATCCCTTCATGGGGTTTAAAAAAAAGTAAACATAAAAAAGTCTAGAAAAAAAATAGATAAAATAAATAAAATTAAAAAATTTAAAAAAATAATTTTTGCATAAAATTTCCCACAAAAAAAAATGGGGTTTTTGTACTTACCGTAAAAAACCTTTTTTTTCGTCCAATTTTTTTTGGGGACACAGCACCATGGGTAAAGGGCTTTCCTTCGGGGCGGGGCACGAGCGGACAAAGTGTTAGCCCCCCTCCGACTGGGCCCATATCCCCCCTGCTGATGCCAGGCTGATCAAATTGGTACAAAAGCTTGGCCGAGAGGAGGAAAAAAAAAGAGAACCTTAAAAACCCTGGCGACAAAAACGAGGGGGGGACCCTTTTGTCCCCCAATGAATTGGGCAGAAAAGGATTTTTCGGTAAGTACAAAAAATCCCATTTTCTCGCCTTAAATTTATTGGGGGACACAGTACCATGGGATGTCCCAAAAAAATCCCCGGGGTGGGGAAAAAAGAAAACTTCATCAGCAGTGAAAAAAGCTTTCCCCCCACGGGTAAATGGAAACACCCACGGGTTTAGGAGCAGAAGCCGGGCCAAGGCACGGTTGGGTAGAACCCAAAGAGGTATGGGTTTAAGCCCCGGTGAAAAGCCCTTTTCAAAAACTGCAAAAAACCGAGGGTTGAAGGCCCAAACCCAAACCCGGGGGCCCCCAAATGCTTGTGAGGACGACCGGGGACCTGCGTAAAATAAGGGGCCAGATCCGGTGGGGAACGGCGGCCCCCCAGGAGCCAGGGCCCCTTCCAGGACCCCCCAGGAATGACCAAAAGGGGTTTCGTGTACCTTAAAAGGGTCCCAAAAAAAGAGGTAGAACCCCCAACGGCTCCCGACCTGCCTACCCAAAAGTAACAATCGTCCTCAAAAAATGAGGGGGACGGGGGGCAAAAAAAAAGGGGAGAACTAGGTCTTCATCGTATGAAACGGGTGAAACCCTCCCAAAGGGGAAAAGTAACGGAACAAGACACCCCAAATATCCTTGTCCTTGGGGGAAACCCCCGAAAAAGGGGCCCCCGATTAGGCCCGCCCCTTACAGTCACCCTTGGGGGGCAGAAGTGATTGGGGCCAAACCCGAAGGCCACCTTCCATAAAAAGTAAACACAGGGAGACTTTTCCCCGGGGTTTCCCCAAAGGGCAGACTGTCTAATTTTCCCGATCCCCGGCATTAAACCATGGTTCGAAAAGGCCTAACGAACCCCAGGGACCCAGCGCACGACCCCCTGCAATAGAGACCTTAAACCCCGGGGCGGGGGAAACCCTTGCCTCCAAGAAAATTTGGGGAAACCCAACTCTACCCTTTCAAATGGGAAAGGGGGAGCCCCAGCCCCCCGAAAATGACTGTGGAAAAAACGGCCACCCCTTGGGGGCCAAAGGGTGAAAGTTTCTGGGCAAACAGAACCCCCGGTGATCTAGGGGGGTTTTCAGTCGAAAAAAGCCCTCTCTTTTAAACTGGGAAACCCCCCGTTTCCGTGGGTTTTAAAAAAGAGGGGCCCTGCGACAGGAAAGGGGGCCCGGGTATAAAGAAAAACGGTCAGGGAAACCTTTTTCCCAAACGGGGCCAGAGTTTCCCCCGTAACCCCCACTGTGGGCCCAAAACCCAAAATTTGGGGGGCCAAAAGCTGGTAAACCTCCCCGGACCGAGGCACTTGAGCTCTCGGGAAAAAGGGCCCCGCCCTTAAAAAAAACGCGGGACCCGGGCCCCCCCTGCCCCAAGGCGGGACCAGCAAGTCCCTGTCCCCCGCCAAAGGGGTTCCCCGGCCCCTTGGGGCCCTATAAATCCCGGGGGCTAGGGGGTTGAGGGGACGCCACCGTCCGGGGGGTCTCGGGGTTTCCTCAAACCCTGGCCCCGGAAAGGGGAAGGGACTTCCCCCAGATGATTGGCCCCAAACTGGTTTTTCCCCCCCTGGGGGGAAGGGGATTTTTTTGACCAGAAATGGTACCGCTGCTCTGTCAACGAAGAACCCTCGGGAGTCATCAAGAGGAAATGCTGGGGGTTTTGGGACCCCTGAAGAAATTTAGACATGCCAAATGGGGTTTTTTGGACCCAACCCGAACTTGGTGCCCCCGGGTGAGGGGGAAACCCAATGGCCCAGAGCGGTTTAAAGGGAAAAACGTCTGGGGGGTTTCCCGCACAGAGATCTGATGACCCTGGCTTCCCCAGGTGGGCAGAGGGCCCCCGCGTTTGTCCGGGAGGGGGGGGCCCCCCCCGTAGGTGGCGTCTGGGGGGATGATCAGCCATTTTCGGGGACAAAAATTAACCTCCTTCCATTAATACGGGAAGGCGGGGGAAACCCGCCCCCGGTCGGACGGAAACCTGGGGGGGCAGGGCCACTGTGAGGGCCCAAGGACAATTTTGGGGCCGCGTCACTGGGCAGGATTGCCCCCCTGCTGGGAGTTTAGCAAAGGAGCGGGGGGCAAAAAGGGCCACCCTTTTGAGGGGGTCCTTTAAGTGCCAAACCCCCGCATGCCCCCTAAAAAAAATATAGCCGGTGCGATAAAAGAGAATAGGGCCCCGATTAAGTGCCGCAGCTTCCAGGCGGGAAAAAAACCCTCTGGGAACCTGAAATTTGGGATAAGTCATCCCTCCCACGTTTTAATTCCCCAATGATGGAAACAGACTGGGATTGCTGCAAAGTTACCATTCAGCCGAAGCGCGCTGCAACTTCAGGGAATCCTGACGCTGAACCGGCAGGCGCATTTTGAGTTGGACCAAACCCCTGATGTGAAGGAATCGTCATTAGGGTGGCAAGAGCTACATGAGGTCTATGGTGCAGCAATGTCTGGAGTGCCTTCTGTGAACACACGGGGACCGTGATAGACCTGGACCTAGGGACAGAAAACAACTGATGTCCCTAGCAGCTGAAAAAAACCTCTCTGTGATCTGGAGAGGTACGCTGACCTGAGCGACTCAGTGGCAAACGGGCCTAACGCCATACTGGTTGAGCCACTTTACCCCTTAAGCCGAACGCCTGAAAAGTAGTTAATGACAGGACATTTTTTTAGTTTTGGGCCATCCTTGCATTTAAACAGTGTGTAACTTTTTTATTTTTTCAATGACGCCAGGTTGGATGAGGCTCGTTTTATTCAAGACAAAGTTGTACTTTATAAGGGAATAGTTTAAGTTACATTATAATTATTGCAGTTTTTTTTTTATTTGTTTTCCAAAAATTTTTTTGTTTTTTTCAGTTTTTTTTACTCATTAACATTTCACATTAACTTGTTAGATTTAATTCTACAGGTTTTTACGGTCGTGTTGGATACAAATATTGTGTAGGTTTTTTTTGTGCGTTGTGTAATTTATGTACAATTATTTTTATTAATATTTATTTTTTTTATTATTTATTTTTTTTTATTCTTTTTTTTTACACTTTTTTGTTTTTTTTGTACTTTTTTTTTTAAATCCCATGAAGGGAGAACTGTTTAACATTTAAAAATTTTTTTTACACTTATTTATGTATTAGCATATTCATATTTGCTAATACATGCTAATTTTGTGTCAGTCTGACACGCAGTGATTAGGACAAAACCAGTGCGTCCTAATCACTGGCTTCATCCCACAACAAACTCTGGGGCCACGCTAGGCCCCCAGAGCTGATGGCAGCCGTTCCCCGGGCTCTGTCGGGTCACCGGGTGTTCCGATCACCCGACAGAGCAGGGGATCCCTTTGATTGCGCTGCGGTAACGCACCGCCGCAATCAAAGGGTTAAAGCATCGGGGTTGCGGAGGTTTCCTCCGCTGCCCGATGCCTGCAGGACATGCTCTGGAATCGGGGCTGTGTAGTTCAGCCCCGATCCCAGCCCAGCTGCGGCGCAGGGCGCCGCAAACCCCGATGTCTGCAGCGACGTCAATAGACGTCGCTGCAGACGAACGACCCGCACCGGCCGCCGTCAAAAGACGGTGCGCGGGCGTTAAGGGGTTAAGGGCCGACATTGGCCCTAGTGAGCTGCCCTTCATGCGAACCCTAAAGGGATTTGAATAAAATCCCTGAAAGAGCGCTCAGACTCGGAGGCCGCATAATCCTCCTCCCCGGAGGAGAGTGTGGATTGCCAGAGGGAAACCGACGCCCGAGCCAGAGCCGCGGGCGCAAAAGCAGCTGCAACCGTGCTGGGGAGGCCAAACGCCAGTTGGGCAAAAGGCGCTTGCGCGTTCTGAGAGACAGTCACGTGAATGCCGCTGCACCGGCTGGCCCTGAGGAGGAAGCATACCACGTCCCTCTGTGGCCTCCCAGAAAAACCGCTTACCGCAAGCGAGCGGAAGCGCAACCAATAATTCCTTGGCGGCTGCAACCCCCGGCAAAAATTCTAGCTGCAGGGGACGGC
Organism: Phyllomedusa bahiana; assembly: GCA_025379985.1. Classification (NCBI taxonomy): domain Eukaryota; kingdom Metazoa; phylum Chordata; class Amphibia; order Anura; family Hylidae; genus Phyllomedusa; species Phyllomedusa bahiana. The sequence continues at coordinate 42,130 of JAODAL010001014.1, read as the reverse complement.
GACTAGCCATTGCATTTGCCGACGCTCTAGCCATAAAACGGGTTGACACCAGCGGAAGGTACTGAGGCCGCAGAAACTCTGAGAACTGGGAAGGGGGATTCCACAATCCCCTGTGGAAGCTTCCAGCCGAAAGCCGCTGCTGCAGCTGAACTGCAAGCTGATCTGCGGAGAAGCAAGCGCAGGTCACAGGGCTGCCCTGGCCGCCCCCAAGGCGGACTTACAACAACCTGTGAGGACGCCTGTCTGTGCTGTCACCAACGACCACCGCGTCCGAGACAGGGATGGCCATAGACTACTTAAGCCGGGTGACTGGGGTGTCCCCTGATGGAACCACCGACCACTATGACCCTGATCCTCCGGGAAAAGGGCGAAGAGACTTAAGTCGTCTGGTAGGAAACAAACGCCGACCGGATGTTTCCATTTCCCTGGAAGGCTGAGACATCCTCACCCTTAACATGAAGGGAGTCTCTGACAGCTCTGATTAGGGCTTGAACCACTGCTGTCATCCCTATCAACCCTGTCTGTCCCAGAGCAGAGACAGGGGGAGCTCCAACAGAGGCCGGTATCCAGGCCCCGGAGCTTTCCGGCTTTTGGGCCTGGGACCGCTGCTGCCACCATCAACCCTGTCTGGCCCAAAGCCAGAGACAGGGGAGTCTCCAGAAGGGGCCGACTCAAGGCCTGGAGCTTTCACATCCTTCCCCAATAGTGCAGCTAAGGGCTTGGACCGCTGCTGCTGCATCATCAACCCTGTCTGGCCAAAGCCAGGGACAGGGGAACTTCCAACAGAGGCCGTATCCAGGCCTGGCGCTGCTGCCGCATCATCGTCACCTCTGTCTGGCTCAGAGTCAGAATCAGAGGAGTCCCCACTTGAAGAAGCCGTATCCAGGCATGGGCTTTCCATCTCCGACCACCGTCAGATGGGAGAGAGCTCTGGTGATAAAGAGGCAGAGAGAACTTAACCCTCTTACGCTAACACTAGTACAGGCTGCCCCGGGTTTGCTGGACCCTGGGAGGTGCGAGGCTGGGCAGCGAGCAGCGACGGCATGTCCCCTATGGCACAAAACCGTAACCTGGGGTACTCTGTACAGGGGGGCCCAACTGCTAGTGAGCGAGGGACCTGGGCCATTATGGGACCACCGACCCCGAAGGAGGCATGGGTCCCGCAGTGGATGGGAGCGGAGCAGCACAAAGGGCACAAAGTGCACTGGGGCTATCCATCAACACTGTCCTGTGGCAATGGGCGCCGGCGAAGCAAGTCGCCACTGTTTTGGGCACGGGCGCTTTAAAACACTTAGCTCTGAAATGGGACATGGCTGCAAAGCGCAGGGGCAGGGATGGATGGCCCACTGGGGGATAACTTACCATCCCAAAACGCTGTGTCTCCCTCAGCAGTCAGGAGAAGCCAGGACGCCGAACGCCGCAAACGCTCCGCCCCCAACACAGGCCCGGGCTGCTGGAGGTCCTGCCCCATCCAGGGAGGGGCCCGGACCCGCTTGGGGCCGAGAGATGGTGCGGCCTAGTTGCGGCCTAAGCCTCCAGAAGTCGGGGGCTAAATTTTAACGCGACTGCCGGAGCGGCACCGGAACGCCGCGGGAGCTGGTAAGGGATACCTGCCCCATGAGAGGCCCATCTCACCCCCAGCAGCCAGCGCCAGACCCACAAGACGCGGTACCGCGGCAGTAACGCCACGGCACTGCATGGCTGCCCAAACGCCAGTGCCGCACGGCAACCTGTCCTGCTGTCTTAGGGCAGCTATAGTATGGGGGGAAATATGCCCCCTCATCACTGGGACCTCCAGCGCGGCAGAGAAAAACGCCGCTGGAGCCAAACCCTTAAGCGGCCGCTGCCGCCGCGGGCTAACATGTCCGCTGCCCAGTGCCGGCACTGGACAAGGGGAGGGAACGTACTCCTGCCCTGGGATGCCCCCCAATACCTGGGGAAATAGGGCAACACTGGGAGGCCGCAGGAAAAAGAATTCCTGCGGCCACCCAAAACGTAAATTTAAAAGGGAAAAAAATCCCCGCCACCCCCAAAACGGAGGAGGTCGGGGGTACTCACCAATCGATGTCTTCGGGCGTCGCGGCATCACCCTTCGGTACCATAACACACAACGGTGAGGTTACCCGGGAAACCATAGAAAGGGCCCCGGACGCGGCAGGTGGGGACAGGTGAGCGGCGGGGAGGAAGGCCAGCCAGCTAAAGAACTTGACTGGGTTCCCGACGCCCTCAGGGGGGACAGCGTCACGGTACAGTTACGCGTTGACGGCCCCCCGATAGGTGAGAGCCAGGGGCTCGATTCACCTTCCTCCCGGTGAGAGCCGGGTGCTCAACACCTTCCAACGGGTGAGAGCCGTGTGCTCAATCACCTTCCCACGGGTGAGAGCCGTGTGCTCAATCCCCCTCCTCCCGCAGCGAGCCGTGTGCTCAAACACCTTCCAACAGGTGAGAGCCGGGTGCTCAATCACCTTCCTCCAGTGAGAGCGGGTGCTCAATCAAATTCCTCCAGGTGAGAGCCGGGGGGGCTCAATCACCTTCCTCCAGGTGAGAGCCGTGTGCTCAATCACCTTCCAACAGGTGAGAGCCGGGTGCTCAATCACCTTCCAAAAGGTGAGAGCCGTGTGCTCAATCACTTCCAACAGGTGAAAAGCCGTGTGCTCAATCACCTTCCAACAGGTGAGAGCCGTGTGCTTCAATCACCTTCCAACAGGTGAGAGCCGTGTCTCAATCCCCTTCCTGCAAAAGGGAAAAAAAAATAACAAAAATCTTGCAGAGCTTTCAGAGCAGCGGGCTGCCTCCCACAGACACTAGGCTGAAAAAATTTACAGCCTGGCGTCAGCAGGAGGGACATAGGCAGTCGGGGCGGGGCTAACACGTTTGATCCGCCTAGTGTCCGCCTCCGGAGGCAAGGCCTATACCCCATTGTGCTGTGTCCCCCAATTAATTATTGGCGAGAAAAAACCCTACACATATTAGTTATCCACACGACCGTAATAACCTGTAGAATTAATCTAATAAGTTATTAAGTGTGAAATGTAAATGGTGTAAAACATTTTTTAAATAAAGTGAACTTAAACTATTGCCCCAAAAAGTACAAAATTGTTCCGAATAAAACAAGGCCTCATACAACTGCGTCATTGAAAAATTAAAAAAGTTACAACTGTTGAAACGCAAGGAGGCAAAAACTAAAAAAAAAATGTGCTGGTCATTAAGTACTTTTCAGGTGTTTAGCTTAAGGTATTAAATAGAGGACGAATAAATCAAAATATTCAACAAAGATTACAATCGGGGATTCATTTGTATGACTGGTGCATGCTTTAACCCCCTTCCCTCAGCAACAATTTTTGTTTGTCTTTTTTATTTATTTTTTTTATCCCCACCTGCCAAGAATCATGTTTTTAATTTTTCTGTCTGTAAAGCCACATGAGGGCTTCTTTTGTTTACTGCTACCATTTACTTTACCACATAATGTACAGGGAGACCAAAAAAAATCCTGCATGAGGAATCTTTATTCCCCTTAGGGTACATGAATGCTTGTACATTATTCTGCAATGCTAATGTATTACAGAATAGCATACAATTATGGCTCTCCAATTATACTTTTCCTCTGACAGTAACATAGTCTTGAATAGGCCCCTGGCCTCCATAACAACCAGTTTACACCTCACAATTTTTCACACAAAGGGGATGGAGAAATAATTTTAAGAAAGAGGAAAGTTGCATCCCCCTCCTGTATAAATTCCTAGATGCTGTGGTTATGTTAACTGTGGCATTGAGGTTGTTAAATATCAGTGATCAGAATAATCTCTGGTGATGGCAGGGGTGGCTATAACTAATAGCTGACACCCACCATGTATGGAGCAAGCTCAACCTGCTTCATACATCCTTCCTGACTTTATGAGATATGTCATATCAGGAAGGGGTTAAAAGTATTAGCATGATCCACCTGTCCAAAACTTGCAGCCATACATGCTAATAACCATACATTAGAAGGATCTGCGTCATAGTCATAGCTGCACTATGCAGATGAAACAGGTTGCTTCGCTCCCTTAAAGGGAATCTATCGCCAATTTTTTAAATTAACTATAACAAGATACTGATGCATATTGTTTTCTTCTTAGCAGTTTTTATTTTCTGACCATAGATTTTTTTATTTTGTTGTCTGTATATGACTATAGGGACAGCCATCTTCCCTGTGTTGCTTTTAACAGCATTTAGAGAGATGCTTTACAGCAGCTTCATGGACACAGAAGCTTGTGAACAGGAGGGTAGCCACTGACTTCTGTAGGAGAGTTTTCTAGACATGATCTGTGACCTGGGAAGAAATCACTGTACAAGAAGAAGGAGCTGTTACCATCTCCTATTGTAAATGTTGGATCCTGTGTTATCTATACATTGGTGTCATCTTTCAGTTTAATCCTGCCTGCACTAATAATGAGCAGACTAAACAGGAAGTGTCAAAGTATTATTAGGTCTAGTGGTCAAAGTGAAAACTGCAGGATGTTAGAATTTTGAAAACATTTTGATAGTTATATGAAAAAAATCTTTAAAAATGTGTGCAATTTTCTGATAACACTTTCCATTTAAGGGGCCTATATGCAGACCGACTGTGCTGAACACCACATTTGTTATTGTTGGAATTGTCTATCTTTATCAAAGAACATTTTAGCTAACCAATTAAACACCTGAAAACAAGTTGGCCATATCTCAAATATTCAGCCAATAGTTAGATGATAGAGCTTTTCTTCAGGAAAGAAGAATCCTTTAGGAATAATAGTTCCTTGAAAGAATGTTTCCTGAAAGATCATTTGTCCTTTGTCAAGAATCACTGACATCTATAACCAGTCTGAACAACTAGAACGACCAGTATAGTTTAAAATGTGTATGGCTGCATTGGCCAAATGATTGCTCACAGGAGAATAATTAATTTGTTTAACAGTTGTTCAACCATCAACCTACTTTCTTAAAAGTTGCATGGCCACCTCTACTTCCTATCATCCCACCCATCTCTTTTATTCATATCTCGACCTTTTACTAAAACTAAAATAATAAAACAGTTGACAACATAAACCCTTCCAGAATAGGAAAAAATCAGGAGAACTGTCAATGGTTTCTTTTGGAAACCAATATATGACATATACAGGTGCTAACCCATTCATGAGATGGGTGCTTTAGGCTTTTATACCCCGAAAATTTAAAATTTTGTAATGCTGCATTCTAAAAAAAATAAATAAAAAATATTTCCTCAATTCTTAATCTCTCCCATTTTTATCCAGAGACATACACTCACCGGCCACTTTATTAGGTACACCTGTCCAACTGCTCGTTAACACTTAATTTCTAATCAGCCAATCACATGGCGGCAACTCAGTGCATTTAGGCATGTAGACATGGTCAAGACAATCTCCTGCAGTTCAAACCGAGCATCAGTATGGGGAAGAAAGGTGATTTGAGTGCCTTTGAACGTGGCATGGTTGTTGGTGCCAGAAGGGCTGGTCTGAGTATTTCAGAAACTGCTGATCTCCTGGGATTTTCACGCACAACCATCTCTAGGGTTTACAGAGAATGGTCCGAAAAAGAAAAAACATCCAGTGAGCGGCAGTCCTGTGGGCGGAAATGCCTTGTTGATACCAGAGGTCAAGGAGAATGGGCAGACTGGTTCGAGCTGATAGAAAGGCAACAGTGACTCAAATAGCCACCCGTTACAACCAAGGTAGCAGAAGAGCATCTCTGAACGCACAGTACGGCGAACTTTGAGGCAGATGGGCTACAGCAGCAGAAGACCACACCGGGTGCCACTCCTTTCAGCTAAGAACAGGAAACTGAGGCTCCAATTTGCCCAAGTTCATCAAAATTTGGACAGTAGAAGATTGGAAAAACTTGCCTGGTCTGTTTGAGTCTCGATTTCTGTTTTGCGACATTCGGATGGTAGGGTCAGAATTTGGCGTCAACACCAGGAAAGCAGGGCTCCATCCTGCCTTGTATCACCGGTTCAGGCGGGTGGTGGTGGTGTCAGGGGTGGGGGAATATTTTCTTGGCACTCTTTGGGCCCCATGGTACCAATTGAGCATCGTTGCAACACCTTGTGGAATCTATGCCACGAAGAATTGAGGCAGTTCTGAAGGCAAAAGGGGGTCCAACCCGTTACTAGCATGGTGTACCTAATAAAGTGGCCAGTGAGTGTAGGGCTGTCTTATTATTTAAAAATACAGGAGGCATCAACTAATATTTCTAAGGCTTATTCAGACTGTAGTTTTTCCTCATTTCACAGTCTGTTTAAAAGGTTTTTTATCTAATGGATAATATTTACTCAAAAATGGATCTTTTGATTCTCCTATGCACAGTGATCTTAAGGGTATGTTCACACGGCGTCTTCACTCTGTATGAATATACGCTTTTCTGATGCATCTCTGGGTCCATCAGAATGGACCCAGAGAGGCATCTAACAATTAGCAGTGACTTTATCACTGCCGGCAATGACAGACACGCAGCGGCGTTCACTGCTGTGTGTTTGCATCACACCTGTCGGGTTCGTCTTGCGGATGCGATCAAAGAATTGCATGGCATGTTTGTCATTGCTAATTGTTAGATGCATCTCTGGGTCCGTTCTGATGGACCCATAGACGCATCAGAAAAGCAGATGTTCATATGGAGTGTGCCTAAATGCGCCCCTATTTAGATTTAAATGCATCTCCCTCCTTCAACATCACCCAGGTACACAGATATCTTAGTAACAACGCAAAAATAGTAAAAGATCAGAAAAAACAGAAACAGGCAGAAAGATGAATAAAATCGCTACTTTTTTTAAGAACATATTGTATGTCAAATGGGCCAGTCCCTGTGATAGAATCCATACATTTTTTGTTATTCTTTATGTGACTAGCCACAATAAGTATTTAAATAGCTCAGTTCTTACACTGACCATTAGATTAGCCACAATAAGCTGACATTTTCTTTTTTTCAGCAGCCCACTTGTCAGCTTTCCTGTTTAAACTGGGACACAAATCAGCAGAGGCATCTCATTATCTTTAAGACAGTGGGCAAGTTATCAGCACCTTTATAGTACTATTGGAGGTCTAGATATGGCAGAATAGCAACCGTAAACACTATGCATATAGCATGGGCTCTGTGTCACTCCCCCCTATCATTTTCTGGTGAGGTGGGGGTGAGGAAAGGGCTGTATTTCAACACTTCCTGAGGACCTTATGGGTATAATTTACACGTGAAATATTGGCTGCCGGAATTTCTGGTATATATTTTTATTAATGGAATTTACAGCAACAACCTGACAGGTTTAATTACCTCCTATTCATAAAGCACTCATATCCTGCTGCTCTACCTAGCCAGACAATATCAGAAGTGTGCATCTCCAGTGCAGCTGCTTCTGGGAAGGGTTTTCAATAAAAAAATAAATTGCTACAAAAGTTTAAAAAAACAAAACAATTTATTTTCTACATATTTATATCAAATGAATGAGATTTTATCTTTATATATACTTTACCTGAATAATAAGGGCAGCTACACCAATCTTTTCTGCAGTATCCTCTGGATTTTCAGTGGTTTTGCTTGCTTTAATAACAAAAATATATATATATTTATTGGACTTCTCAGCAATAGAAAGCACAAATCACTTTGAGTGCACTTCCCAAAATCACATTACAGTATATTTCTATGGGATAATATGAAACCGAGCCCTAATGACTTTTTTTAAACCAGAAAATGACATCAGTCTCTGTATACATTACATTTAACTAGCTCTGTGTATTTTAGAAACTACTAAAAGGCCACTTTTGTAATTCTTAATAATCTCTACTTACATTACTAGCAGTTTTTTTTTTTACAGATATGTAATACTTAGCAGGCAGTCAATAGACCTATGTTTACCATAATGGAAATCCTATTTACTATAACTAACAGTACCAATAAAAGTAGCAAATTCTCAGCTTTATTACCTTAAAACCTAAATATTCAGATTATTCTAAATAATTGAACGGTCAAGCCTTACTTGTAGCTTTGGCCATATTTTGCAGCATCCTTGCACGTGCTTCATTTAAGACATCCTCTAGCATCACTACATCCCCTCTTCTTGTCTGCATCCCTTGTACTCGTCCAAACATAACATGTTTACAGCTGGCAGGAAGCAAAGTGATGGAAACAGTCATATGGGAAGAAGAAATATTGAGGCACATTTACTGCTCCTGTCTACAAGTCAGATAGTGTAAACCTAGGTGGTACCACAATTGCTCATATTGTTTGATCATTTTAGTCCATTTTTAGACCTATCTTTTTTAGACCAATTATTAGTTGGATCTCTTTGTGGCAACATTCTGGCACAAATTTTCACAGCTAGGCCTCACTCACTTCCCACAAAGCCACACACTTCGTTTAAAAAACTCCCCCTTATTTTATGAGCCACTGCATAATTCTGGCTTAACCACTAAAATAAATGTGGTCCATTGTGACAAAGTTAAGGGTATGTTCACATGGCATGTTGGGTCCGTGTGAACATACGCTTTTAGATGCGTGTTTGGGTCCGTCTAGGTTGCTTAACAGCCTTTCCAGAGTAATTTATGCAAACCTTTAAAGGGGTTGTCTCGCTACAATGATTGGGTTTAAATTAAAAGATCTTTAAAAAACAAGCATCTTTACAATATATGTTCATTACAAATGTCCTACTGATTTTGAGTTATCCCTGGTAGTAGGAGTGCATCAGCTCCTCAAATCACTATAGCAGCCGACCTGTTGATTGTTATCTCACTGGCTGCCAGTGCTGGTGACTCATCAGCTTCTCAATACAGGTTGGAGCACAGAGCCCCTCCTACACAGTATGCTTCTGTAGGGGAGGGGGAGGGCTCTACTCCCCATGTGTAGCTGTGCTGCCTGGATTAACCCTGTGTGTGTCTGCTCTCTACGTAGACTGAGGAGAGCAGAGGTGAGGCTGATCTGTGGTCAGTACGATGTGACAGCAGTGAAGTGTGTTACTATAATCATGATGTGTCTGTGGAGCTTTGACTATACTAATAGAACAGATCAGGGGGGCATGTGAACGGTTCATATCCCTCCCTGCTCTGCTGTATTAGTGACACATCGTGATTATAGTAAAACACTTCACAGCTGCCCTGTGCCTGTTCTAATGGGAGGACAGTGTTTGTGTTTGTTGTTGCTTGAGATGTCCGTGGAGATTTGTATGCTAAGCAGGGGGTATAGGAACACTTACATCCACCCCTGCTCTGCTATTAGCATACACAGCTTCACATACCTCTCCACACTCATAGATCAGCCCTCTCCTGTCTCCTGACTCTGTGGAGAGGAGCAGCAAGAGCTCAACCACAGCACAGTGCAGCTGATCCAGCAGTAAGCAGCAGACCTAGGCAGGCACACACAGGGTTAACTCTAGCAGCAAACCCCCTCACCCCCTCCCGCTGTATAGAAGTTACTGCAGGAGAGCTGTCTGTGTGCTGAGGGGAGGGGGAAAGGGGGAGAAGAAGGGGCAGACAAGAAGCACTCCTCTGAATTCAAAAATCCTATGCTGCCAGACACACTGAGGTAGGCTGAAAGCCTGTAGTGAGACAACTCCTTTAAGTACATGATAACACAAACTTACCAGTCTACTTTCTCTTTTCCAAGCATCTTTAAAACTTGAAATAAATTCTGAAAATGGATTTGTTGACTTTTATCTGTCTTCAATGGAAATAAGAAAAAAAACAAACGTTAATTACAAATGTTTGTATGAACCAAATTACACTGTAGAGTCTATTCAAGATTTTAACCCCAATACTTAACTTTTCCATATTGACCTAGATGTATGACCTATGTACCCTTTTCTTCTATTACCTAAGGACATATACACAGTCGATTCATTATTATAATCACCAGCTAATATCCAGAGTAACCGTTGTGTGCAGCATAAACAGAAGCTAGATGGGCTGGGAGAGAGTCAATAAGGTCCTGGTAAGTTGTCACAGGTATCTGAAGCCATGTTGACTGCAATGAATCCATAAAGAAAACATGATGCATGAGATTATCCTACAGATGCTCAACTGGGTTCAAGTCTGGGGAATTAGAGGGCTAGTACTTGGAAGTCTTGGTCATGCTCTTCCAACCAATGTCAGACATGTGACATGTTGCGTTGTCTTGCTGGATGATCCCATCTGCCCCAGCGAAGACAATCGGCTTGTATGGGTGTATGTGATCTACAAGGATGTACTCAAAACCAAATCAGAGGAGAGTGCCTTCCACATGGATGAATAGGCCCAAAGAATGCAACAAAAACATTTCCAATACCATGATGTTGCCACACTGTTGGACAGCGTCATGCAGCACCTTATGCAACTAATCACATTTTCTGCTTCATGAACCGGATGGACTTTAGCACGTCAGGTGAGAAACATTAGAGAAAAAACACCCTGCAACCATTGCTGGAAGAACACAAGCTATGTTGTTCCAGCACTAGTTGCAGGGTGTTTGTTGTCAGATGTTTCTCACCTGACATACTAATGTCCATCTGGTTCATGAAACAGAAAATGTGACTCATTGCAGAAGGCTTAATTGTTGTTATAGTTAAAAGTCTGATATGCCCTGGAATTTTTTTTACTCCATTGTAATGTGTCAGTTGTCCCTCATGCACTTTTGTAGCCAATGATTGCCTCTGACATCAATGGCATGTCATGAATGTCTGCAGTTTCCATATCACTTGTTTGCAATTGTGCAATTTGTCTACTCACGATACACTTGCACCATAGCAGTACGCTAAGGCTATGTTCACACGGCTTAATTTCGGGACGTAATTACGCCCCGCAATTACGCCGTGTGGACGGGGGCGGGGCGGGAGCGGGGGAGTGAGCGGGGGCGGCCGCGTGACACATTCGCCGGCCCATAGAATATCACTGCAATTATCCGCCGGGACGGCGGGAGAAGGAGACGTGATCCATAGTTCTCTATGAGAACTGTGAATTACCGTAATGAATGGGCCGTTTTCGGCCCGTAATTGGCGCACTTCGGCGCGTAATTACGGACCGAAATAAGGCCCATTTTAATCCGTGTGAACATGGCCTAACAGTTTACAAACTGAAAGCCAATCATCATCTATTTTTGCAACTGTGATAAATTGCCCCTTTCACCCAAGACAGCAACGAGGGATAGACAGCCTTTTACACATCTAAAAAACCCACCAAGTCAGCTCAAAACACGACTTCCTTCATGAGCTACCTGCTGCTGACATCAAGTAGGAAGTGATCGTAATAAAGTGACTTGACGGTGTATATTTTGTATAGGCGCTTATTATTACCACAGCAGCATATGGCTGCATTTCCTATTACTTTTACAGAAATGGGTGCAGAAACTGAATTATAAAAAAAAAAAAAAAAAAAAAGAAGAGCAATGCAAATCTAACTTCCAAACTTGGCTATTTACTATATGGCCTCTTTTTTATAGAAGTTGAAATCTTCTTTAAAAGTATCCCTAGATGAGGCTAGCCCGCAGGTGGGGTTCTCTATCGGAGGAGGTCTCCTTGGGACTTTCTTTTGTAGGAAATCTTGCCTTTCAAGCAGAAAGATCCCACCCCATATTTACAAGATGGCAGGCAGAGGGAATTCAAACGGTGAGGGACATGATGGATCTTAAACAAAGAAAGCCACTAACGTTTAACCAGTTATGTTTAAAGTATAATTTTATAACTCCATACATATTTCACTACATACAACTCCAGAACTATACGGTAGGGATAGCCAGACAATTAAAAGAACGAGACTGGGATGATGCTTTATTGACCAAACTAATGAATATACCAGGACCCCGGGGTAGGATCTCAAACTTATATTCATTTCTTCGGCCTATGCTTGTCTATGAGGAGAGGGCACATGGACTGGCTCGATGGAGAGAGGACCTCCCACAGATAGAGGTGGAAGAATTGCTGATGGCAACTTTTAAAACTTGCGTCTCTTATTGGGAAATGGCTCTCAAAATCCTTCATAGAGGATACCTTTCTCCCAATCGCAACTACCTCATGGGGGGGGGGGGGTTGTCCAACGCCTGGGTGCTCCAGATGCGGGGAGAGTGCAGCAAATTTATACCATTGTTTTTGGACATGCCCGACAAGTCAAGTATTTTGGAAGCGTATACACCAATTCCTTGTAACCCACACACAATTTAACATCTCATTAACGCCTTTTTGGTCCATTTTGGAGAAATACGGGAACCAAACTGACAAATACCAAAACACACCAGGAGACTCATCTTTTATATATCGGCGGCGGCACGAAAAACCATATAACATGGATAGGGCCTATATTGCCTTCTTTACGCATTTTTCTAGAGAAATTAACCTTCCTTCTACGAATGGATTGGGTAGAATCGTCCCTACAGAAAGAGGAAAGGGTCAAGTAATTTTTTCTCACTTGGCAGCCAAAAATTAATTTGTTGCCAGATCGAATGAGAAACCGCATCCAGGCATGCTTCTGCTCAACTACATGGTACTTGGGGCAAACTTTCGGAGGCCCATCCTCCAACTAAATCACAAAAGAGCCGCAAGCTTGGACACTTTGTCGCGGATTGGCGGTGTGATATAAGCAACAAAATGGTGGGAACCCCAGGCAGCCACGGAAACTCTCACGCTCCCATTTTCTTTTTTTTTTTTCTTATAATTTGTTTGATTATTCAAGTTGCTATTACTTTTAGTTGAGGCAGCAGTAAACAACCATCTGATGTGCATTCTGACCGAGAAGTCAGCGATATCACAACAAAAGACACAGGTCAGACTGTTATGACCGTTAAAAATAATAAAAGCTTAAAGAGGACTACTCCATTTGAAGACAGGAACGAATTCGTTTCACTGCACAATGCTTCCCAACGTGCTTTTTGTTGTATTCTTTTTTAGGAAATTACCTTCTTTACGAAGGATGGTAGAATCGCCCTCAGAAAGAGCTAAAGGGTCCAGCTAATTTTTCCTCACCTCTGGCAGCCCTCCCCCTTTTTCCCAAGTTATACATGTTTGTCAAAAATGTATGGAAAAATTTAATAAAAACACTTTGGGGAAAAAAAAAAGTATCCCTAGACATAAGATGAATCTGACACAAGTCTACTTAGTAATAGACTGTCAAGGGAACTTGCGCTCAATGCCCACATTAATATGTATACTAATTTTTCTAATGCAAATAACTAATCAATCCAGTAATAAGAACTTTAAGAAAAAAAGAGGGCTACATTTCAGCAAAAAAAAAAAAAAGAAACATAGAAGGCATTTAAGGTTTTTTTCACTTCAATGATTAGCTTTTAACATGTATGGAAAGGCAAATGAAGACTATTATCAAATACACTGTTTTGATTTTGCTCTGGTCAGGCGATAAAGAAGATTTTATCTCCTCTTAGAGCATAAAGCTTTCTCTGGTTACCGACCACTGCATCACACTTCTCTCTGCTCTGTCTTATCTCTCAATGCTTCAAGTTGCCTACCAACCTTGGTGAGTCACTCCCTGCAGAGTCTCATCTCTAACAAAAGAGTTTGATTACTTAACTAAATGAAATTTTTTCACTCTTTATAGTCCTCCAGTAGTTATGCCACAATCAGCTAGGAATATATCAATCACTGCTATAGACACACCCACAGTCTGACCAGGAAGTGTGAGCCTAAAGCTGGCTGTAGCTCTGTGAAACTGTATAGTGAGAAATCTCCTTTAAGAAATACTTATTCATTAAACAATTACTTGACCAGACACGAGATTGGAGAAGAAATTATAACTTACTGACCAAGGAAATCTTCGTAGTTGAAAGGTCTGCCAAATAAAGTGCCAAGAAGTGTTTATTTTACTACACTGGGGCCCGTTCACACTTGGGATTTCAAAATGTAAAGAATGTGACTGCAGAATCTGTGTGCTTTTCACACTGAAAACCATGTGAATTCCATTTAGAAAGCATTTTATTATAGTTATTGGGAATCTACTTTGCATCGTGCAAAGATTACTGACATAGACTTTGAAATCTGTTGCATGGAAAACACAGACATTAGCTCCATGCAGATCTCGTACATAATAAGCGACATGTCACTTGTTCTGATCAGTTTTCTCACAGAAACTGTGACGGAAAAAGGATATGAATAAGGCAGATTGGGGTTAATGCGCTTGTGGCTGCATTGAGAAATCCAGTGCACAAAACAAAATCCATGGCAGAAATCTTTGTAAGAAAACGAAATACATACCACATACACCATTTCATCAAAACTGTATTTCTCCATCCTGTCAACTGCAGCAGCTATGTCCCTGAAAATGAAGTGCAGGAAAAAAAGAAAGCAGTACATAAAATCAGTAACAAGTAGTCAACAATTGTAATAGTATATATGATAAACACTTATTTAACTCGTTTTAAACCAGGTCCAAGATTAAAACCTTTGTTAAAATAAGTATTAACATTTGTAGATCCTTATTTAAACTGTCCCTTAACCTCTTACCGCTGCAGCCAGTTTTTGCCTTTCTGACACAGCCCCATTTTTTAAATCGGACGTGTTACTTTACGCGAGAATAACCTTTTGACACTTTTACCTCATCCATGTGACACATTGTGCTTTAAGTTAGTAGAAATTTTGGTTCAAACAATCCTTGGTTGTGAAAAATTAGAAAATGTTGCCAATTTAAAACTTCAGAAATGGATGCCATGTCTCATTTGCAAAGCCCCAAAGTACCAGAACAGGTTAAACCTTCCAGAAGTTACCCCAGTTTGTATTCAACACCCCTCATGAATCTCATCTAGGAGTGTATTGTGCATTTTGGGTGCACAGCTGTTCCATAGTTTTTATTTAGCATTGGGCCATGAAAATGGGCAGGTGGAAAATCCAGTTCCGCCATTGTTTTTGGGCTTCAATTTTACAGTGCTCGCCATGCAGTATAAATGACAGGATAACTTTACTATGGGGGTCGGTACTATTACAAGAAAATAAACTATATATTTTTTTATGTTTTCTTACTTTTACACAATAGAAATAAGTTTATAAAAAAATTGGGTTTTTATGATGTCATAGTCTGATAACTTTTTTATTTTTCTGTACATAGAGCCGATTATGCGGAATAAGTTAATGTTTTTATTGGTACCATTATAAGGTGAATATGATGCTTTGATCACTTTTATTAAGGTTATTGTGAGGCGTTTTGAACAAAATACAGCAATCCTGGTAGTGTTTTTATGTACGGTATAAATGAAATGCTAGCTTTACTCAGCAGGTCAATATGATTACAGCGATACCCAATGTGTATGTTTTTTTATGCTTTAACTACCTGAAGCTAAAGAATATGAATCCATATGTAGCCATATAAAATTCTAGATCCAGTCTGATGGCAACTCTGGGATCAGAAATGAAATCTTTCTTGGAGCAGATTGGTTCTTGCCTTATGGGTTTCAAAGCATTCATCAGTAGGGAGGCTGGGCTTAAACACCTTATCTCCCTCCCTTCACTCACATTTTCCCCACCCTTGGTTAAACATGATGGACATATGTCTTTTTTCGACCATACTATGTAACTGCTTTTAAACAAAAACACTTTTATTCAAAAAGGAAAACATGCTTTTGTATCGCCGTAGTCTGAGAGGCATAACTTTTTTAATTTTTCTGTGTACAGAGATGTGTAGGTGCTTGTTTATTGTGGGATGAGTTGCAATCCTAGTAGTGTTTTTAATTTAATTTTCAAGAGTGCTCACCATGCAGTAGTTAGTTTTACTCCCAGGTTTGAGACGATTACGGCGATATCCAATTTATTATTTTTTTTTTAATGTTACATTTTTTTTAAAAAAGCACTGTGTAAAACAATATTTATGCATCGCTATCTTCTGGTAGCCATAACTTTTTTATTTTTCCATATACAGAGCTGTGTAAGGGCTTTTTTTGCGGGATGAACTGATGTTTTAATTGGCAACACTTTGGCGTTTATAGGAGTTTTTGATCGCTTTTTATTCCATTTTATGTGCTGCGGGATGAGCAAAAAATAGCAATTCTGTGATTTTTTTTTTTTTTACGGCGTTCACTGTGCAGGTTAAATAGCATGACAGATTTATGGGGTAGGTCGTTACACATGCAGCAATACCAAATACGATTGCTTCATTTATTTTTGGCCGGTAGCCTAGGGAAGCTTGTGAAGCAGGATATAAGCTCTCCTCTTTCTCTGAAATCAAACACAATCAGAGCAGCAATGTATTAGTTAATAATCTTTATTTATCTTTACCTTATTTATCCCTTTTAACTTCATAACAAACCGCAATTTCCAGGCTGAGTTAGAAGTGAACCAGCCTGCTGTTTAAAAGACGCTGGATGATCTACAAGGCGGTAAACACATTTTTGTATTAAATTTAAAAATTTTACATTTTTCTGACTTCATCTGTACTATTTTGAGCATATACATTATTTAACCCTTTACCAACATTTGATGTAAACTTAATGATTGCTAATGAGCTATGGAGAGGGTTCACTCACTGACCCACCTCCATAAGCGGCAGGTGTCAGCTGTTAATTACAGCTGACACCTGCCACTATCAGCCGGAATTGGAGATGGCTTTGAATCTGGCTATTTAACCCTTTACTCACTGTGCCGATCACGGCATCTAAATAAATGACGATTGCCTCCCCCACCTCCTTTCTGCCATTTTACAAATAAAAAAGAAATGAACAGTTACACATAGTGGGTATTGGCGTGTCCATAAATGTCCGATATATTAAAATATAACATAATTTATCCTGTATGCTTAATGCCGTAGAAGAAAAAACATCCCTTCGCAAAAATTGTGCTCTTTTGGTCATTTCACGTCCCCAAAAATGTGAATAAAAGGTGATCAAAAAGGTACCCAAAATGGTACCAATTAAAACTACACTTCAGCCCACAAAAATGAGCCCTCACTCCGGTTTATTGGTGCAAAAATAAGAGTTAATGGTTGCAGAAAATGGCGCTGCAGCGTAAATTTAAGAAGTAGAGAATGTTCGTATTTTGTTTTAAAAAGTACTTAAAGGGGTTGTATCATTTAATTAAATGGTCTCCAGAATAAGGGGACAGTGAAAACAAGCAACTTTGAATTGGATGTCATCTGCAAAGCTGTCTTGTTTTCACAGTCTGCCTTATCTTCGTTTTGTGTAAACACTGTTCCCGAGTGCTGATCGGATTCCACCTCCTTTCATTTCATTGGCTGACGGCTCTACTAATTTACATTCTGTTCGGCCCGCGGTCATAATCACGGGAGCGCGCATTCCTGCCTCTCTCACTCAGAGTAAGGAGCTGACAACAATTACACTCTGTACAGCTAGCAGCTCCTCATTGACACTGAAGCTGCTTCTATAATCAGAAAACAGCAGAATTGTGCCTCGGTGCCTTGTGTCAACATAGAAGGGAGATGGATCTGTGCTCTGGATGAGTTCATAGAAGACTGGATTCAACTGTAACAAACCTCCAGCTGTGAGAGGAGAAGAGATCAGTGCTCTGAGTTCATAGAAGACTTAATGCAGGCCTGTGGTATGTAAACAGCTCTTACAAAATAAGGCTGCATAGGAAGAGGACAGTGACATGTGGACTCAGAGAGAGAGGATGGGGGGAACACACTGACTCGGGAGTGAAAGGGGGATGATGTCATCCCTCTTCAGTTAAGAAACACCTAGATGGGAGGGGAAGAAACGCCCCTGGATTTCAGGAACTAAGAGAATCAAGCTTCAAGAGAACAGCCGAACTGATGAAGCAATACATCCCCTTTAAACACAACAAAAACTTTTTGTATCACTGGAGTTGTACCAACCTGCAGAATACAGTTAACATATCATTTATACAGTAAGTGGAACACCATAAAAACATAACCCCTGCAAAAATTGTTAAATTATATATTTTTTTTTTACACATTACACTTTGAATTTTTTTTCAGTTTCCATATACATTAATGGTGTCATTAACTGCACCATGCAAAAATTACATCTTGTCCCACAAAAAGAAGCCCTCAAACGACTATGTAAATGAAACAATAAAAAAGGAAATGGTTGCTGGAAGGCAGAGAGGAAAAAACGCAATGAAAAATAATAGGCTGCAACGGGAAGGGGTTTTAATAGGCTGTGATTTAAAATTACCAACAAACCACAAAAAATTTCATCAAGCACAATTTAAAAAAAGGCCTGCATTAATATTCAAACCTTGTAAGATACAAAGTTGACCCCTCGCTACGCATCACTACAGAATAAGTGGACAAGTCTCCATTTTCTGACAGGTCTACCACTCCAGTACCACCTCTGTAACAGAAAGATTAGTTGTTAGTGTACAATTTATGAAATAATTGATGATGTATATAAATTGCAATTACTGCTAAATGGTCAACTTGCCACCCCCTCTCAAAACAATCTATTTCCCCACATTGACTTTTGTGACACATTGGCAGCACCCATTTTTTGTAATTTCAGTGGTGCCCATTATTTTTTGCTCTTGCCCTTAAAACAGATCTGTCATGAAAGTATGCTGCCAAATTAACCCATTCATTGCCAGGACAATTTTCACACTATGATTTATAAATCAGGTTTTATTTAGCGTTTTTTTTATTCCTGTATGTACCTTCATACTATTCTGCATCAAAGTGCAACATGTAAATAATTTGTTATAATTTATGTTTTTTTTCCTTAACATCTGATTCAAGAAGAGCCTGGGACACACACAACTTACAGAAAATAAAAAGTTCAAGATGTACAGAAACTTACATACATGCCTACAACAACGTGCAAAGGTTTTAGACAGGTGTGGAAAAATGCTGCACAAAAACAATTCTTTCAAAAATAGAAGTTTTAATAGTTTATTTTTAGCAAATGAAAAGTGAATAGACAGAAATTAAATTAAATCAATATTTGGTATGACCACCCTTTGCCTTTAAAACAGCACCAGTTCTTCTACGTACACATTTTTGAAAGAACCTAGCAGGGAGGTTGTTCCAAACATCTTGGAGAACTGCAAAATGTAAGCCTGCTCAAATTCTTTATGTAAGCCGAGATAGACTCAATAATGTTGAGATCAGGGCTCTCTGGGCCCATATTAACATTTCCATGACACCAAAAACAAATTTGATTTATGTGTATTTATGCAATTTATGTTTTGTTAATTGACTAAAATAAACTATTAACACTTCTACTTTTGAAAGCATTCTTACATTGCAAAACGTTTACACAGGTGTGAAAAAATGCAGACCAATATTCTACAAATGTGGGAAAACTTCAGACCGCATGATTAATTGCTCATCTTCGTGCTTCATTAGTAATAAAAAAAACACCTCTAAATGGAAACACTGGGTGAAACAGAACACAGTGGGACGTCCTAAAGCAGGAGGAGGGACTAAGAATACAGATTGTGCTAGCTATAGAACTGATGAAGGTGTGAAGAAAAGACCAAGTAATGGCCTTAGTAGAGGCCCCTTGGTGCGCTATCCAAGAGACCTTCATAGGTCTGTAGATGTAAGCTGGAAAATGAAAGGCTGTGTCTTTAGCACAATACGCCATGGAGATGGACATCCTGATCCATCAAAGGAGAATAGCATTGGATCCAGTCCCAGAAGACTAAAAATATTCTGACCCGTAGAACGATGCTGCAACAGAGGACTGGGGGCAGAGGGCCAGAGATGGGCTCCTTATGCAACCATCCATGAGCATAGTCTAACCCCTGAGAACGGATCGCTCAAAAAGATGGGTCAGAAAACTGTACAGTTTGGCTCAGTAGGGAATGACTCAAGAGGAGACAGCTTCACTATGGCATTCTCAGGTACAGCTGACAAGATAGATTCAGACTTACCAGTGGCTATGGAAAACATAAAGGAAATTAAGTTTGATATTTTAGCTATCAGACAAGCTATAAGAGAAACATCAAGACAGATGGGTGAAGCTCCACAGTACAACTACTCATCCTATGGAATGGGGTAATGTATCTAGCTGATAGTATGCCAGATAGAAGTGAAAGCTCTGTACACAGACATCAGGCAGTGGCACGTGATTGCTGTAGCCAAACATCTGAACAGCAGTGACATTCCATTTGGTTGGAGCAGGAAGTAAGCAAAAAGACTGGCAGAAATGGGGGATAGCTGTAGACAGCTGGAACGCAGTTAAAGGGGTTGTCTCACTACAACAATTGCATTTTATGTTAAAGATCTTGCAAAAACAAGTCACTTTGCAATATATGTCCATTAACTGTGTCCTACCTATTCTGAGAACTCCCCTCTTGTATGGGCTGCATCAGCTCACTGTAGCTACAGACCTGTTTGATCTATCCTAATAGGCTGCCAGCGCTGGTTGCTATAGCTACAGACCTGGCTTCTACTGCAGTCTAGTAGAAGCCAGTAAACACGCCCCTGAATTAAAAATGAAACCAAGAAAACAGGACTAAGGTAAGATGAATCAGTGTAGTGAGACAACCCCTTTAAGCAGAAGTGAATGTAATTTTTTAAAAATTTTATCAGGGCATTAGTATCCTAAAAATATTTTATTAAAATGACCTAGACAACCCCTTTAAGAAATACCAAGTAAGGGAACTCGGTGACCATTGTAAAAGAAAGTGTAGTACAGTAGGCCGCCTAGTTTCCTAGCACCCTCGTGGGTATTACCAATATGGTAGCCCATCCTGAAAAAAAGTATATAGGAAACCACCTGCAAAAGAAAACAACAAGATAAAACTAAACAATTAAAGCAGCAGACCTGCTGAGCAGTACCGTCTACCTCCTACACAGCCCAAGCTAAAATGTGTTAGCTCTGGGTCTGCAGGAGAGACAAACTATGCAAGAGAAGCTGACACATTTGGCTTGGTGTCGCATCTTAGTGGCTGCTTATATCCAGGGTCTTCTGTATCTCCCAATGACATACAGTGGTGGCCAAAAGTATTGGCACCCCTGCAATTCTGTCAGATAATACTGTTTCTTCCTGAAAATGATTGCATTCACAAATTCTTTGGTATTAATACATTCATTTATTTTGCTTGCAATGAAAAAACACAAAAGAGAATGAGACCAAAATCAAATCATTGATCATTTCACACAAAACTCCAATAATGGGCCGGACAAAAGTATTGGCACCCTCAGCCTAATACTTGGTAGCAAAACCTTTAGCCCAAATAACTGCGAACAACCGCTTCCGGTAACCATCAATGAGTTTCTTACAATGCTCTGCTGGAATTTTAGACCATTCTTCTTTGGCAAACTGCTCCAGGTCCCTGAGATTTGAAGGGTGCCTTCTCCAAACTGCCATTTTCAGATCTCTCCACAGGTGTTCTATGGGATTCAGGTCTGGACTCATTGCTGGCCACTTTAGAAGTCTCCAGTGCTTTCTCTCAAACCATTTTCTAGTGATTTTTGAAGTGTGTTTTGGGTCATTGTCCTGCTGGAAGACCCATGACCTCTGAGAGAGACCCAGCTTTCTCACACTGGGTCCTACATTATGCTGCAAAACTTGTTGGTAGTCTTCAGACTTCATAATGCCATGCACACGGTCAAGCAGTCCAGTGCCAGAGGCAGCAAAGCAACCCCAAAACATCAGGGAACCTCCACCATGTTTAACTGTAGGGACTGTGTTTCCTTTTCTTGAATGCCTCTTTTTTTTCCTATGTTGATGCCTTTTCCCAAAAAGCTCTACTTTTGTCTCATCTGACCAGAGAACATTCTTCCAAAACGTTTAAAGCTTTCTCAGGTAAGTTTGGGCAAACTCCAGCCTGGCTTTTTTATGTCTCGGGGTAAGGAGTGGGGTCTTCCTGGGTATCCTACCATACAGTCCCTTTTTATTCAGATGCCGACGGATAGTACGGGATAGTACGGGTTGACACTGTTGTACCCTCGTACTGCAGGGCAGCTTGAACTTGTTTGGATGTTAGTCGAGGTTCTTTATCCACCATCCGCACAATCTTGCGTTGAAATCTCTCGTCAATTTTTCTTTCTCATTCACATCGATTTTATTGAAATACAAAATTGCATATAACACATTACAAGTATGCGTAGGGTAAACAGAAGAACTGGGTCACAACATGTGACAGAGCAACATCACAGATGTGCGGGTATCCGCACAAACAGAATAAATGTTACATCTTTGAACAACCTAATCGTGTTATAAAGTTCAAACAAGAAGAGGCAATTTGTGAATTAAAGGCAAGAAACCCTAAGCATGTGGAGTTCCGCATTGACAAGATAAATGTAGAATCAATGAACATCCTAAGCATGGCGCAGAGTTCAAACCAGGAGAGAATTCTACGCATTAAGCTAAATGAAGTACAATACCATCTCACTTAAATGTGAACAATCTGAACAATGGCGCTTCAACACCCATTCCTACAATATAGAAAACACAAAAAGACCAGTTTTCACATACATAAAAATAGACCTAAACAGGAACGCGACACCACACTCACAGGAGAGGGAGGGAAAGGGGGGATGGAAGGAAAGGAAGACAAAGATGCATGACCTTCACAGATTTAGTGGTCGTAGAGCGGGAGTACCACACTAGACGGTGACCAATCGGTCAAGGGGTGGAAGTGACCTCAGGAAGTACCCAGGCATAGCAGAAGCTAAGAAAAGCCTTAGCAGGAGATAGAAAGATACATCTGGGAGGTCCTTGAATCGTCCAGTGAGAACCAAGTTCGCTACCCGCCAGAATCTGGTCAGGAACTTGTGGGGGAGATCAACTCCTCCATCTCTCTGCATGGAATCAATCTCCGCATAACCCCCGCCAACGAGGGGGGGATTGAGGATTTCCAATTTACGTGAAGGATGCCTTTGGCAGCGCCTGCAAACAAGTAACGAAGGAGGGATATCCTAAACCACTGATGGGCATGTCAAACATAACAGCAAAAGGGCCTCTGGGGAATCAGGACCTGTACTCAGTCACCTCTTGATTACTGTTAGCACTGCGGACCAGAATAACCCCTAAGCTGCCGGACAACCCCACCAATATGCTGCATGTGCCCTCTCCACTCCAGCACACCTCCAGCACTGAACTGATACCGACGGGTTACCATTGTGTAAGACCGAGGGAACCCTGTACCATCTGGAGAGTATTTTGTTAGCACTTTCTTGATATCCTCGAGCTTATATCATAGCCTTGTGAGTCAATTGGAAAACACTTGCTCCACTGTGAGACAGAGAAGGATAATGACAGCTCTCTCTCCTATTGATGGCAGAACGAAGGAGGCCTAGGGAGGAGGGAGCAGAGAGGAGCACCCTATATATATAACCGAAAGGGCATGGCCGGGCTAGAATCCCGCTAATACCAGTCTGCTACAAAGACAAAATGCATCTGGTGCAAGTCCAACTGAGATTTCATTCTATCAAAGAAATCCGACACACTGAAAGTGTGGAAAAAGGCCCTGCGGTACGCTTACTTCCAGCACGATGTCTTGGTACGTATTGTCAGTCAGCCCCGCTGTGGTGACAATGAAAGAAACGAAAGGAGCCTCTCTCGTCGTGCCACCTCGAAAGAACGTCGAAGACGCCCCAGGTGAACCTCGGGTTATCAGTGACACGGGACACAAGGGCCACCATCATCAATGTACTAAAAGGCGCCTTCTGAAGCGCACAGGTACAGACAAGTGGCGTCTAGTACTGAAAAGACCGAGTGATGGCTATGATTTATGGAAGTCCAGAACCAGGGAGCACTGCCACCGCGAGGGAGCAAACATCTTGCCTGCCAACCTACCATAACCTCCAATTTTGATCCAATGCCATGCCAGAAAGCGCGCATTCGGGCCTGCTGCCAGATGATATAGTTTTACAGTCGGGAGAACCCACTCCTCCAGCGCCTTGGATCTAATTAACAACATCATATGCCAATTCTGCTTGCATTGGACCGAACAAATGCCGAGAAGCACCGCCGAATGCTCTTCCAACACGAGGCGGGGATGGCAATAGGGATCGTTTGGAACAAAATAAGAATTTCGGGAGGACCGACATTTTAAGTGCATTGATTCTGCCAAACAATGAAAGTCTCCTTTGGCCCAGGCCTCCATACTTTATAGTTTCGAGTAAGCAGAGGGATGAAGTTATCCGGAACAATTTAGAAAGATCGCAAGATGCGAATCCTAAGTAAAGATATACCCCCTCCGGGCCCAGGAAAGGGTAAATTCGAGGTCAGGAGAGCTTGAATCCTAGGGCCAGCCCAAATTGAGTGCCTCAGACTTGGAGGAAATTCACTTTAAAATTGACCAGACCCAAAATATTGTATTACCTTCATCAGGCCGGAAGTGAGATATGAGGCTGTAGCGAAATATAGACCCATTCATCAGCGAAATGCCGAGAATCTTGAATTCTGTGCTCCAATGCTGATCCCCCTGAAGGGCTGGGTTGCTCTAATAAGCGGCCAGCAGATTCTCCATGATCAATAGTGAACAACAAGCTGGTACAAAGGACATACCCTGCCGTGTTCCAATGAAGATGGGAAACCGAATCCGGAGAAGAGAATACAATAACCATTACTCGAGCAAAGGGATACATAGAGGGTGGCAATCATGGAGCACAGGAAAGCCTTAAACCAATGTGGCAGGGTTTGATGCAGAGGAAGGCCACGAAATCCTGTCGAAGGCCTTCTCTGCATCAAGCGACAGGATCATCAAAGGCGGTTGTGTGACTGGGGAAGAAATGAATGATGACCTTATGGTATGATGGGTGTCTCGAGCCTCTCTCCTGGCACAAACCCACCTGGTCAGGATGCACGAGAGAACCAAGTAAAGGTAAGCCGATTAGCTATCAAGATGGCAACCTTTTAATGTCGACATTTTAATAACGAAAAAGGGCGATAACTGCTGAAAATCTGAGGATCCCTTCCTGCTTGGGAATCTCTGCAACAAGTGGCCAAGTGTCCCTGAGTGAAAAGGGACCTCAAGAGAGATGGCATTAAATTCCCGCAAAAGAATCGGGTCATTTGATCAGGGAAAGTTTTGAAAATTTGGCTGGAAGCCATCGGGGTTCCAGGACTCTTTTCCCCCCGGCAATCCCTAATCACCACCTCCACCTCCTGCAGTTTAAAAAGTTCCTCCACGATTGGGAGAATAGAAGACGGATATTAGCTAAGAGGGAGGTGGATGTGGAAAAGCATGTCCAGATGGGGTCGGGAGGGTGGGGTGGAATGTTTATAATAATTTGAATAATAAGCTTGAAAAGTCGCGAGATGTCTTTGGAGCAAATAACAGCACATCAGTTTAGAGTCCTTAATGGCAGAAATTGGGACGTGCCGCATAAACGGGAGCGAAGACTTAGGCCAACAACGGCCACATTTGTTGCCCTATTCATAGAATCTACCTCGTCAACGCTGCAGCGTACGGCCCCAAGAAACCTCAAGAAGCCGCTAAACCGTCATCCGAGCATCCTGCAAGGATCGGAGCACCGAGGAGGAGAGAGCATTTTTGTGAGCTAGTTCCAGCTGATGGACTTTAAAAGAGCAGCAGTAAGAACAGGCCTCGCTCTCCAGCCGCATCAATCGATCCATGTCTGATTAACACCCCCTCACCACAACACTTAATGGGGCCTCCCACTGTACCGCTGGCGAAGTCAAATCCCCACGAGCTCCTCCTGAAATCGGAGATGTCCTCCCCAACTTGCCGCACACAGAGGAGTCAGACCAACAAAGACTCATTTAGTTTCCAGTTCCGAGGGTCGCTGCACTGCTAGAAGCCGGAGAAGCAACACCACCGGGGCGTTTCTGACCACAACATTTCCCTATGGAGGCTGCTGAGTCAAAGAGACTTAGTGCTGCACCAAAATATAGTCTAGGCGACTGTAAGACCCGTAGGATTGGAGTAGAAAGAGTAGTCTCTAACAGTAGGGATTCGTATCCGCCAAGCATCACAAAGCTGCAATAGGAGAAAATGCCCTCTTCACTCTCTTGATAATGGAAAACAAGACTGCAGACTTCTCCGAGAAGTTGTCTAACGAGGGGTCCTAGTGATATTGAAGTCCCCACAAGTATTACGTCCCCCGGCGCCAAGGGGATAGCTTTGTCAAGTGATTGGTCAAAAAAAAGCGGCTGGGCAATTTTGGTCATAGGCTTTATTATACCTTCAACAAATCGACACGCCCTATGGAGAACCAAAATAAGGAATCGGATTACCTGGTGAGCCACCGAACGTGAAATTGCTAAGCTACTCCCCTGGACCTGGACCAAGAGAAATCTGCAAAGTCCACGCCGTGTAGTTCTATTTTTGATAAAGGGGTGCATCCCTACCTTACAAGTGTGTCGCCTGGAAACAGAAAATGTCGGTCCCTACGCTTGTGGAAATGATGTAGTACCTTGCCGTTTCTCATGAGCTATTCAGGACCTTCACAATGAAAAGATGCAAATTGAGTGTCGCCATGGGGCAGCCTACCCCCGATAATGAGTCCAATCCGCACTGGAGTTAATAGAGACCACACGTCCTTCTCGGGCCTAAGGAGGAGGGTTAGAGAAGAGGAGCTGGGGGGAGGAACAGGGAGGGATAAAATAAAAAAAGAGAGACAAAGGGTAGGGGAGACACCAAAAGACGAAACGCAGGACTAAGACGTAAGACCAAGACCACCAGAACAACCAATAAAAAGAACTCAAAAGCAACTCGCTTGGGCTGCGAGATGACTATCCAAAAATAATTGGTTACACTAGTGTAACAGAAGTCTGAATCACCAGGAAATCCTAGCGCAGGCCGTTCCGACCAATGGTGGAAAGTGAAGGTTGCATAGCAAAGGAGCATACCTCCAACAACAATTTTTGACAATATCCGAACTCTAGTGTAGACAGATGGTACGGGGAAAAAGCCTCCAAAAGAGACCAGATAGGGGGCCAAAAAGGACAAAAAAAACAGCAAAAACAGCAAAGAAAGAAAGCATATTGTCTCTGGAGAAGACCAAGTAGCAAGATAGTAAACCGTCAGCCGCAGCAGATTTTTGATCAGCTCCCCTCAGCGTCTTCATCGACGATGAAGCCCGTTAGAGGTAGGACTTGTAGGGTGGAGCGTCCTGATCCACGAGGCGGAGAGCGCCTACGCCCCGGCTCTGCCTGCATTGCATAGCTGGGGGATGAGGGGACGACAGGCGGAGCTGTGTCCGTTGGTTTGAAATTGGTGGAGAGAACACAAGGGATGGGCCATGCGGGAGTTGGAGATCTTGAACTGTTGAGTGCCTGCAAGCCACAGGCGGCGAACGTCCTTTGCAGTACAAGTGTGAGAGTACGTTGATCCATACGGATATGAAGAGCAAAGGGGTAACCCCAGTAGAAGGAGATATCCCTGTCCCTAAGGACGTCCAGGACAGGTTTCAGGGTAGACCTTTGTGCTAGGGTGAGTCTGGACAAGTCCTGTAGGATTCTAAGAGGGGCATTGCGATAGGACACAGATTTTCTCCTCCTTGCTTCATAGAGTATATCCTCTTTCATGGTGAAGTAATGGATACGGCAGATCACATCACGAGGTCTGGGGTCCTCCGGGTTGGGTGGCCTTAAGGCCCGATGAGCTCTATCTATCTCGATATGCGCCGTAGCTGGTCGTCCCAGCAGGTTGTTGAAAATTTCAGTAAGCACTCTGAAAAGATCGGAATTCGGTATGAACTCAGGGAGCCCTCTGACACGCAAGTTGTTACGACGGCTCCTATTTTCTACGTCGTCTAAGTGTTGTTGTAGAGAGAAGATTTGTGCCGAGTGGTGAGCCACTTCTTCTTTCAGGGAGGCCACGGTGGTAGAGGTCTGTGCCTGAGATTGGTCAAGTCCTTCCACTTTGGAGCTTAGTGATGTCAGTTCAGCCCGGAAGGTTGAAAATTCTTGCTTACATTCCTCCACTAATTGCCTTGCAAGGGAAGTCATGTCCGCCCTAGAGGGAATGGATTGCATCAGCTGCCTCATATCTGCGAGTGTAGCCGGTCTGTCGTCATCGGACGGTCCCGCCACCCCTGATAACGGGAAGGGAGCAAGGCTCTGCAACTGTTGATGTGGGGAGAGAGCAAAAACTGACGGAGTACCATTCAGGCTAGCTGCATTCTGTGGACATGCTGTGGCAGGAATCGAGGAGCGGGTTAGCTGGTCAAAGGATGCCGCATGCTGCTGCTGTGGGCCCTGCAGGACACATACTTGTAGAGCATTTGAGGTTTGGGATGGAGAGGCGTTCCAGGACGACCCTGTTGACCATGAATGTGCTGGTGAAGCTGCATTGATAGGGGAGAAAGAGCCCCTGGGGTCTGTGATGGTAATGGCCCCAGGAGAGGATGACAGTCTTGTGTCATAGCACAGCAGTGCTGATGCTGAGGAGAAGAAAACCCCCTGGGGCATTGTGCAGCTCATATGTGGGGGTGTGAGATCCACTTGCTGTGGGGCTCTGGAGGATGCTGCCTTGCTGTAGTGGGGTGAGCAACCTGTCATGTGGGAGAAGGTCCCCATGGGACAAGTTTGCCGGTGGGGCTGCCCCTGACATATGACCCGGGTCTAGGGACTTGGGGGAGCCAGGGGGAAACCCAGTGGAGCCCGACCCCTCTGCGGTGCCGACGTGCGCCGTGACCCGCGCGGCATCACCGGCGCTGCAGGGTGTACGCTCCTCCGGAGCCCGTGACCGGCTCGTCTGTTGCGCGCCCCGTGGCAGAAGGTCTGCGCGCTGCTGAAGCCCGGTGCCTTCGGGGGATTTCCCCGGCAGGAAGGTTCGATCGCCGGACCGTCGCAGAGAAGATAGGTCCCGCGCTGGTAAGGGCCGCAGG
This sequence comes from Phyllomedusa bahiana, assembly GCA_025379985.1. Taxonomy (NCBI): domain Eukaryota; kingdom Metazoa; phylum Chordata; class Amphibia; order Anura; family Hylidae; genus Phyllomedusa; species Phyllomedusa bahiana. The sequence goes on along the minus strand of JAODAL010001014.1, from coordinate 13,484 downwards.
CTGTGAGCGTCCGCCCCGGCTCTCTGTTCTGGGGAAGCAGGCTGTGTTGCCACGATGCGGCGGCCATCTTGGCGGCCCTCCACGTCTCCAGCCTCCGACAGTCTGAGCGATCGCGGCGGGGATAAGAAATGCTCCAAATCCTTCTGCTTGGCGCCGGAGCGCTGGACCGATTTAGAGCGCTGTTTCTTGGAGGTCCTTCCCATCTTTGTGCGGTGGGGATCGTCGGAACGGCTATCAAGGTACGAGGAGCTCCTGAACGTGCGTCTTCACACCACCATAGCTAGGCCACGCCCTCTCGTCAATTTTTCTTTTCCGTCCACATCTATGGAAGTTAGCCACAGTGCCATGAGTTTTAAAAATTTCCCTTGATGACACTGCCGCCGTAGACCCCACGGGAACATTCAGGTTTTTAGGAGAGGGGACTTGTGGGCCTTGAGATTGCTCATGCTTCCTTAAAATTTTGGGGTTTCCCCAAACCCTCAGACAGTTCCCCTTGGTCTTCTTTTTTTTTCTCCGGGCCAATGTGGTCCACAAAAGGACACGGGAAAAGAGGTTGATTTCCCAACTTTAATCCAGTCAATTTCCCTGCAAGTGTGATTGGATTTAAAATTGGGCCAAACCCCTTTTAAAGGTTTGCCACAGGTAAAAACAGGTCGGGTTAATTACAAAAATTTAGAAAACATCACATGATTTTTTCCCCAAACGGGGCCAAATACTTTTTTTCCCCCCCTTTTGATGTTTGGTGTGGAATTAAATAAAATTTGGGCTAGGACCCTTTCTTTTTTTTTTTGGTTTCCATTGAAAAAAAATTAAATGAAGATACTAATACCAAAAAATTTTGGGTGTTTGGGCAATCTTTTTTCAGGAAGAAACTGAGTATTATCTGACAAATTGCAGGGGTCCCAAATTAGGGGAGGGGGGATTACGTTGAACCTTATCGTCAAATGGGGGTCGATATCATATCGGCAATTATCAAGATGATTTCCGATATCGATAATAGATTTTTGGGCCGTGACAAAAAAAAAGTCTAGGGAAAGGGAACAACCCCTTTCCATTCTTAAAACCCAAAAAGGCGGGAGAAGCGGGAAATTTAACATCCACAACAAAAAATTGGATACGTGCTACACCTTAGGAAAACACACTTAGTTTATAAAACCCACAAAAAAAAAAAAAAAAGGTCACAGACCATTCACTACCCCTGTTTTGTACCACAGGAAATGCCCCTTTAAAACCTGCATGACCCAAAAATTAAAAAAGTGCCAGAAGGGCAGAAATGTTTTGGGAACCCATCATTTTTTTTTGAACGGGGCATGGCCCAAATCCCTTCCGGGAAACCACAGCAGCCCCTTTAAAACCCTATCTGACCCACAGATTAAAAAGTGCGGGAAAAAGGAGTCTTTAACCACCATTTTAGTTAACTGGACATTGACTTTTCCCAGGGCCGGGTTCCCCCCACATGCCCCTCGAACCCCTGCATGCCCCCTGGGGTTTTAAAAAGGGGCCCCGGAAAAAAGGAGTCTTTTAAACCCCCCTTTTTCATTTTAAACTGGCCCTTTACAAAGCCTGTTCTGTACCAAAAGTAGGGGCCCAAAAAAAAACCCTTTGCCCTGACCCAAAGATTAAAAAGTGCGGGAAAAAAGGGAATCTTTAAACCACCATTTTGGGGTTAAAAGGGGGCCCATTGACTATACCTGCCCCGGGGGCCACAGCATGAGCCCCAAACCTGCATGACCCCCAGAAAAAAAAAAAGGGGGCCCAAAAAAGAGTTTTTAAAACCCCCATTTTTTAAGTTTGGAACTGGGAAAATTGACATAACCTTCCTGGAAAAACCTCATTCCCTTTTTGAGCAATTTTTGGGCCAATTTTTGGGGGAAGAAAAAAATTGGCTGTTAAAAACCAAACTTTTTTTTTTATAATAGGACCTTATTTTGCTGCATTTAAAAAGCAGCATTGACCCAAAAAATTAAAAAAAATTTTACTTCCCCAGCACTGTCAAAAATTGTGGGGGGAGAAAATGCCACTTAAAGCCACATTTCTTTTCCCAAAAGGGACCATGATTATGGCTGTATTTTCCACGGGAACATGACCCCAAAAAATTATAAATATGACTTCTCAGCCACTTTTAAAAAATTGTGATGGAGAAATGCCACTTGGGAACCCACTTTTTCTTTTCCCAAAAGGACCTTAAAAAAATGCTGAAAATCTCACAAAAACATGACCTCAAAATCTTGACAATGCAAAAAATTTTCTAAAGAAAAAAGGGAGATAAAGGGGAATAGGGTTTTTTGTCTTTAAACCCCTTGGGGTTTTAAACAGTCCCCCACCCCCGAAAAAACCAGAAAAATGATTTTTTTGGGGAACGGGAAAAAATAAAAATTGCAGAGAGAAATAAACATTTTTTAAAAAAAAATTTAAAGAGGACCATTTCGTTTGAAAGAAGGGTAAAGGGTAAAACCGGGCAACAAATGGGGGTGACCTGGGCAATTGTGGCCAAAAACCATCATCAGAAAACCCAAATCCCCTGATTTATTTTGGGATGAAAGTCAAACAAATCCCCCATTATCTGTGGAAAGCCGGATTGCTTTTGCCCTTTAATGACTCCCCAAAATTGTGCTGAAGGCCCCGGCCAATATGACCTGGCGGGCGGCGGGACAACACCTCTATGGCGTGGGAAATTGAGCCCCGGGCCATTCATCTATTTTGGATCCCCCAGAACCCAATGGGCCCACAACACACCAAAAAAAACGGTTTTTGAACGAAAGATAGCCCGGCCCCCATGCCTTTTTAAAAGGGCGGGTCTCTGTGGTGGGGGAATGTGTGCCCTGAAATTACATCTTGGTGGGGGGGGGTAAATAAAAATTGCCAAGGGGGTCTTTCCCTTAGGGGGGTACGGGGCCACATTGCCTCGGCTGCTGTCCCTTCGGCCTATTTGGGGCATCTACTGCGGCACTTTCGCTGACTTTGGGTTTCCACCGTGAAAATTTGAAGAACGTGAAGCGACACAACAGATTTCTCCAGTTGATCAATCAGCACTTTCTCCATTTCCTGCCATTTTACCCCTTATTTGGGTGGGGGGGAAGGGAAAGTGCTGATTTTTGTTTTGTACCCCGGGGATCCAAGAGTTGGCCCCCCAGAAACCCTGTTTTTTCCTCATGTTGGAGGAAATGGAGCACCAAGCACTCATGTGAGAGAGGGGGCCTTGATTTCCCAACCCCTTTTGGGCAAAGGGGCACAAGAAAACCTGATTTTCCTCATCTTCCTCAAACCGGGGCAACCCTTTCCCAAAGGCAGGGACGTCGGTAAACGGGGTTGGTCCGGGGAATACCTCCTCCCCCCCCTCCGCGCCCCCGGGCCCAGCTTCAACCAGCCCTACTTACCTCAATGATGCCCCCTGAGAGTGATGCGCCTCCCTTTCACTAGCCCGGGGACCCCCAACCACTGCCTAATGAAAACCGAAAAAATTTTTAAACTGAAGGGCCCTTGGGTGGATTTTACAGAAAAAGGGCCCTTTTGTGCCCCGCTCTGTGTCGTCCCTCGCTCCCGTCGCGGGCCGGGACCTAAATTTTTTTCAGAGTGTCCAACATGGGTTCCAGAACAAGATCACCACAATGCTAAAGCTGAACAAGGGGCTTGCCGGGCACTGCCCAAATTTTGGTGGCTTTTTTTCAAAACTCCCAAGGATGGGGGCAGAGCCTTTCCCCCCTTGCCCCCTCTCGGGCCCTTCAACCACCCAGGTCCGCACCGGCGGGCTTGTCCGGGCCCCATGGGGGTCCCCTTCTTTACTCCCGAAATTTGGCATTGCGCTCCGGGCCCAACAATCGCTGGACCCATGTGGGGGGTTTGGAATTCCCGTTTTTCCCACGTCAACAATGAGAGGGTTTGGGACGGGGAGGCCAAACTGACGCTGCAACGCAGCCAGGCGGGCCGAAGCGGGGTTTTCCCCAACGGCGGAAGTCAAACTCAACCTCGAGCCTTCCTCAAGGGAGGCAGTCCAGACCCGTTAAACGGTTTAAAATTTCTGGACAACGATGGGTTTAAGACATTTCCAGGCAAGGGGTGTGGGTCCCCCTACCGACTTTAAAAAGGGGGCAAGCAAAATTTCCCCCCGTTATCCACACCACCTTTCCTGGCACAAGGTTCTTTGTCAAACCCGCCAGCGCTCGGTCTCGTTTTCGGGGGGAAACCGTCCACAAACTCCTACCTGGTGTTGGACGGTCTCCAAGACAGAAATTTAATTTTCAACACGGCCTGGTTTCTCGGGCCCGTGAGCCACCCCGAGGACCTTGGGGGGAAAAAACCCTCACCAAACCCCGCGGTTTTTTTAAGAGGTTTTCGCCGAAAACCTTTAGAGCCACCGCACCACCAGAAACAACCACCCAGGCCCAGCTTCACAAGATAAAGCGGCCTTTGGGGCCCTTGGGGGTTTTAGCCCAAGGGGTTTTTTTTTTTTTGGTGGCCCAAAGGGCTTTCCGGGCAAAGGGGTGCAGACAACGTTCTTGAAATTTTAAATGACACTTTGGGTGGCCAGGGGAGGGACAGCTTTTCCCGGGAAAAAAATGGCCCCTGTTTTGGCATCGGTAATTCGGGGCAGGCAAGGGGGCCAAAGACGGGCGGGAAACCCCTCGGGGTCCACCCGAAGGGGAAAGGCAACATTTCCCAAGGCCCCAAAAACCCGGCAATTCCCAAAATTCAGGCTTTTGAAGCTTTTTTTTTCTGCTTCCAAACCTGGAAGACAAAAGGGTGGCTGCTAGACTGGCCCCCTTTACGGCGTGCAGGTCGTCAAACTTGGGGGAAGGAGAAAAGGGGGGATGGGGGGCCCCCTGGGGGGTGCGGGGTAACCTTTGGGGGGGACGGTTGGGGCTTAAGCGGAAGGGGGGTGATCCCTTTAACAGGGCTCAAGACATGGGCAAACTTTAGGACGCTTGGTTGGGGGGCGGAGGAATGGAGACTGAGGGGGGCCCGTGGTTTTTGGGAAACCCGGCAACGTTGGGGGCCCCTTTTTTTTGGGCCAAATGTTTCCTCCAAATTTTAACCCATGGGGGGTTCGCTTGGGAATTTTGACAAAACATTTTTTGGGGTGGTTAAACACCTAAGATTCTTGCCTCTACGGGATGCAATTTTCGGCAAAGGGGGCATATGACATCGCCTGGATTGGGAAACAGAGGCTTGGGTCGAAAAAAGGCCCCGGCTTAGAGGTCCTGGACCTTTTTTTACGGCGATAAAAAGAGGGGCGGGGTTTTTCCGGGGTGATCGTGGCTGGGGGAATCATCTCAGCGGGGCTTCTCCACCGCCTGCCCCCCCTTTTTGGCGGGACCCGGAAAAGGCTCTACCCCATCGTCTTCCCAAACGTTTCCCTTTTTAAAACGTTGGATCCGCAAAAGGGCCCCTCATCATCATCAACCCCGGGGACTTTGGGCGTCCTGACATTCCCGCATCCAGGGGCTGCGGGGTACAAGCAAGAGGCACTGCAAGGGGGTTTTACGACCGCCCGGGTTTTTGCCGATGATCCTTTCCTTTTCCTCCTCTGATGGGATCATAAATGGCGTCCGAGCAAACAAAAACATGCCCCCTTGGCCCACATCAAAGCTAATTTTTTAAAAACCCTCTAATTTCCCTACCCGCCCAAATAGGATTAAAACTGAAAAATTTTTTAGCGAACACCTTTGGGAAAAGCAGTCTGGTGGAAAAAACCGTGGCAAAAAATTTAACAGTGTTTCCCTTTCCCTTTATCCCAGGGATTTTTCAACTGCCCATTGGACTAGGAATTGATAGTTTTCAAAAAACTATTTATACAAATCCCCTATCTGCCCAAACGAGATTTAAACGAGCGCAATAAAACTATTCCCAAAAACTACACGGATGAGAAAAATTTCGTTTTTTGGGAACAATTTAAAAACAGAACAGTTTTCTAGAAAAATTTTTTATCAGAATTGTCGTTTTAACGTGGCTATTTGAAAAAAATTAAAGGGGCCCCACCAGGGGGGGGGGGGGAATTTCAGTCTATTTAAAAAGGAAACGGATAACAAAAAGGTTTTGGTTTTTTTCAAAAAAATTAAAAAAACACCAACAGTAACAAAAAAATTTTTTGTATTCAAATTTAAATCAAGGGGGCCTTTTATGAAAACAAAACTGGGCCCGCACCTAAGTAAAAAAAACACCTATTTAAAAGGGAAAGGATAATAAAAAAGGGGGGTTTTGGGACCTATGAAATACCAAAACCCAAATTTCTACAAATTTTCTGTAAGGTAATATAAATACAAGAGGGTCTTTGAACAAAAAGGCCCCGCGCCAAAGTTTTAAAAAAACCCAAATTTAAAATTTTGTACGGGGTAATAAAAAAAAGGTTTTTTTTGCACCGGGCCCCCCTGAAAAACACCTGGGGGTGACTAGAAAAGTTCGTATCCTATTGTAAGTAAAAAAAATGGGGCCCTTTTAACAAAACTGACTGCACCAAAGTGGGAAAAAAAAAACCCAATTAAAAAACGTGTACGATAATAATAAGGGGGGGTTTTTGACCCAAAGAAATACAACACCAATTACAGCAAATTTCGTATGGTAATAACCGTACAAGAATTGGGCTTTAACAAAATGGGGGTTGCGCCCCCAAAATGAACAAAACCTAATTTAAAATTTTGTACGGATAAAAAAACGGTTTTTTGCACCCATAAATTTCCCCCTGCGGTGACTAGAAAAGTTCTGTACCTATGTAAAATACAAAATGGGCCCTTTGAAAAAAAACTGATCGTGCCCCAAAAGGGAAAAAAAAAACCAATTAAAACGGTTTTCAGATAATAAAAGGTGAGTTTTGCACCTATCAAATAACCTCGTTTTCTAGAAAAGATCTGAATTTCCCAATAAAAGTACAGGCTGTCCCAAAAACAAGGGTAATATTTCAGAAAAACCCGGCAAAAAACCCGTTAATAAAAACCATTTCAAATACAGGGCCCCAAAGCAAGTCTGGACTGCACAATATCCAAATCTAATTTTAAAAACCTGCCTGCCAGCCTGTGTTCGTTTCCCCACCTCCCCCCCCCCCCCATAAAAGGCCGCTGGTTTCTTCTTTAAAACTCTCAGCCTAGCTAAATAACTTTAAATTTTTTCTAATCTAACCCCATGTTCTAATTTCACACTAAAAGCATAGTTGTCTTTGAACAAAAGAACTTTTCGCGAGCTTATTGAGAGGACCTAGCACACGTCCTGCTATTTTGAGACCCCTGACACACACCTTTTTGCTGAACCCAAAAGGGCTGTTTTATGTAAAAAAAGGGGGTCCATGTTTTTTTTTTCCACAATCACAACCAACACATCACATCATGACGGCGCACACCCAGCTCACCCTTTCTTTTTATTCCCCTAAAACTGATTTGCTGGCCGCCCCAAAAAAAAAAGGGAAATGCCAAAATTGGGGGGCCCAAAATTAATAGATTTTTGCGCAATTTTCAAACCCAAATTATCGGGGGTTATGGAAAAATTTCCCATCAACATAAAAAAACCGGGGGCCGATTTCAACTTTTGTTTGAAAAATTAATAAATCGCTCAACACTATGGGCCCAAAACTTTTGGCCTTTACCCCTAAAAAAAACCCCCAAAAAATATATGAATTAAAAAAAAGCAAAAAATAAATGTTTCTTTAATGTTATGTTTAAAAACTAAAATGTAAATTTTCACATAAAGCAAAATAAAGCAAGTCTTACTGGGTAATCTTTAAAAAGGGTTTTGCTTCGCAAAAAAGGGTTTAAGGGCTCTTTGATTTTTCCTAAATAAGGACTCGCCTGTATATTCATCAAACTGTACACCAAGTCGCTGTAATACACAAACAAAATTGTAGGAAATGATCAGACTTGACATTAAGATATTCAAGCATGAGTTGTGCAAGAAGAAAGTAGTTTCAAATCTATACAATAATATTAACAAACAATATAAATGATTTAAAACCCGGACCGGGGATGGAACCAATATGTAGCGGTTTAAATTTATGACCTTTTTAAAACAAAAATCCTGTAAATTTCCAACCCAATGGGCCCCCTAAGGGGCCCCAGTTTAAAAATTTTAACAGGATTTTAATCAATATATAATGTACCTTATAAACTTGAGTGTATTCCTCAATGCTCAAATCCCTAAAGTGTGTCCATAAGGAAAGAGCTTGTGGATGTCCACTTTCAAGTTGTTTCATAAATTCTTGGGCTGACTGTTTCCATTTTTCATCTTTTTCTGCTGCTGCATTGACTTTAACATATACCTGAGTAATATGAAACAAAAAACATTTTAAATAGACTATTTTTTTGTCAGGGAAAAAAAAATAATACTTATGTTCTTAGAAGAAATTTGTTACACAGCTGATGTTGCCTGCTAATCCAGCAGTTACAAAATCATATAATATATAGCAAATCCATACATTAGAAAACATAGCTGTAAATACTTACTTCAAAAAGGTGCTGGAGAGCATTAGACTTCAGCTTTTCTTCACAGCCAAACTCGCTAAAGCCAGCACCCAACAGTCCTAGGAAATGGTGAATGGAGATTGTTTCATATACTATGATTTCTACATGTATTACAACATATCAATATTTCATATTTGGCACTAATCTTTGTAAAAGCAGCATCACCTCGCAGGACTTTACTGATTGATAGCTTATAAAATTAAAAATTGTTCATCTAGTTTCCGTTTCAATATCAATTTTTAATGAATCCTACAGGGCAGGCTTAATAAACTAGCGATAAAGAAGGGTTTCCCGACATTTCAAAATGTTTGTTCATCTGTGGGGAATAAAAATAGAAGAAAAGAATCAAACTTGCCTCCTGGACGCCGCTGTTCCGTCGCCGCCTCGGGCCTGTGTATAATGGCTGTAGCTGTGATCATTCATCATTCACATGACAGGTGCAGCTAATCACAGGAACCAGCAGTCATGAGCACGTGACGCTGTGGCCTGTGATTGGCTGCATCTGTCACGTGAGCAGTGAACCTTCACATGGATGAATAGATGGATGGATGATTGGGACAGCAGCGGCAACTGAACAAGTGCGTCCAGGAGGCAAGTATGATTCTTTTCTTCTATATTTCATCCCTGACAGATGAACAAACATTTTGAAGTGTCGGTACACTCACAATTAAATACATCCAGGAAGGCACACAAAAGAAAATATAACTTTTATTTATAAATAATGAAAAAATCGTAATTACGACGTGTATGTGAACGTAAGTATTTGAACCGCTATAAATAACAGCCGCCACAGATTGTAATAGAAGCATGTATAAGTAGTAGGGACAGGACAGCAAAAAAAATCAATGTGAGAGATGTATTAATCTAACCCTATTATACCCTGTGTATACTCTAGTTTACTCTAGCCTGATACACGGGATCAAAAAGCATCCTGATAAGGACGGTCCCATCCGGAACCTGCCCCTAGTGCAAAAAAAACCTAATTAACCCTAAATATAATATAAATAGAAAACAGGTTCCGCTATTCACAGGACGCAGCGGTTTCTTCCTGGATACATGGCCCGTGATTACCTGCAGCATCATGTGAGCACTGATCATGACATCTTGAGTGGGTGGACCTGGAGCAGCAGCAGTGCTGGAATGAGTGGATTAAAAGGTGAGTTTATTTTTATTTATTTTATAACTCCCCTGATGACAAGCATTTTTTTAAATTGTTAATAGGATGTTTCTTGAAGGTGTCAAAAGCACGGCTGAGGAGTCTGAGTTGTGGAGTCAGAGCCCATTTTGGTGGAGTAGGTATAAAATGGACCGACTCCGACTCTCAAACTTTGTAATAAATAAAACCGAGGGACTGAGATCAAAACAAACTAATTATATCTAACAAGATTAGCTTCACTAAATAAAAGGTACATGAGCTCTGAGGACTGAAAAGCATGGCTTTATCTGTCATCTTGTTAGTGATACCAAACTCCTACACTGTTAGAGTAACAGCTCACTAGAAGTTGAATATGCTAATCACTGCTATAGAACCACCCACAGCCTGATGACAGAGTATGTGCAAAACTGAGAAAACTCAGTGAAACAGCGTGGTACCCTTTAGGGTAACAAGAACTCGGCAAGATCTGTGCCCCTGAAACAAAATAGTTAAGTACTTTGCAGTCAGTACTCAAAAATACTTTTTATATTCTGTGCTGGGGGAAATAGGTAATCATAGCTCTCAATGAGAACTATGAATTACCGTATCCTCGGCCCGTACTTCAGACGTATTGAAGTGCAATTACACACTGTGGTACAGCCCAAGAATATGTTGTGTGAACATACCCTTAATCTACAGTGTTTTACAGGCCACAGAAATAACACTTTCCCAAATAGAAGCCACTCCACAGTGCACAGCATCCAGGCCCTATTCAGAAACAGGGACTACCACTTGTAACAAGCCCGTTTCCTGATGGACCCACACCTACCAGACTTTGATAGCCTACCTTATGGATATGCCATTAAAATCTATGGTGGGAGCATCCCTTTAAGAGTTATTCTGGGTAATGTAGGAACTGTGGTGCTTTTGTCCCATGTTTTTTACTTTGAGCAGGTTCTCAACAGCACAGTGATGTTGACACCATTTAACCTACTATGATAGAGCACAGTTTTGCAATAAAGCAGGAGCGTCTGACTCCCATAGACAATAAGTGAAAAATCATCTTGGGAGAAAGACGGGTATAGCCTGTGCAGAAGCTGACACTTTTGCCTTAGTGTCTATTCTTAGTGACAGCAGCTAATACTCATGCTCTTCTGGTTCCCTAATGACACGAGTGAAAATAATATCAATATACACATTTGTAAATGGCTTGTTTCACTTCCCTAGCACTTACCAAACTGTAAACCCCAGTCACCTAAGTAGTTTACTCTTAAAACTTCATTACCGGCTGCCTCTTTGAGATTTGCTATAAAGTTTCCTGTAATAATAGAAAAGTCTATATTAACAAAATGGCTTAGAATGTATTCCATAAATGTTATGAATAAGGTTGTCCTGAAACCACCACATCCCAGCACAGGTTACTAGGTACCGCAAGGTACTAAGTTATGTTCACATTTGGCATACCTTTCTGTTTAACAAACCTTGACAGCAGTCGGTTTCTATTCCAAATCTATACTGACACATATGAATGACTTCATTGATTTTGATGGCAAGAAAAATGCTGCAGACTTGGTGACAGTGCTACACACAAATATTATAAACCCTGAGACTAGAAACAATACCATACAAAATATGAAAGCTAAATAGTTTTTCTTATATAATACTAAGAGAATATGTCCTTGTGGGAAATATAAATAAAGATGGACTACCATTAAAAACCTTAAAAAGAAAATCAGCAAAACCCTAGAAAGAAAATATGATAAATGTGACTAATTAAAAAAAATATAAACTCATATTCTATCCAAAAGAATTTCTCACCTATTATTGTGGAACGCAGATGTCCAAGTGAAATTTTTTGGCAATATTGGGGGGAACGCAAAGAAGTCAGATTAGAAATTAATATGTTTTTTAGACTAACTACTGTACATTTCGTTTCAGGCAATTTTCATTCAAACAGTTTTAATTCATTTTGTAACCAAAAAGCAATGCATATAACGTAATATTTTCTGAAACTTTCAAAATAAACATCTCTTTTTTCACAAAATATCCACACTTTAAGAAGGATGCCATTATATATATCAAATAACAAAAAAGATCATAATACTAATTTATAAGATGTTTGTAAAAAAAAAAATCTTAAAGGGTTGTCTCACTACAAGGATTGCTTTTTATGTTAAAGATCTTGCAAAAACAAGTCACTTTTGGGAATATATATCCATTAAAAGTGTCCTACCTATTCCTAGATATCCCCTTTGTATGGGCTGCATCAGCCCTCAGGTTGCTACAGCTACAGACCTGTTCCAAACCTCCCTGATAGGCCCGCCAGCACTTGTTGCTATAGCTACAGACCAGGGTTCTACTGCAGCCAAGTGGAATCCCGTAAACACCCCCCGGAATTCAAAGTAAAACCAAGAAAACAGGACTGAGTAAGAGGGAAACAATGTAGTGAACAACCCCTTTAAGTTGTGTGTGCTTTACAGGTTACGACACTTCATCATTTTCAGACCCTTACTTGTTTGGCTGTCCCACTGTTTTTACTTCTACAAATATATTGCTGAATCTGTCAACTGGTGTTACAATTCCAGTTCTGAAAGGTGTGTGGGCCCTGCACACACTGAATTTGATGATATCAGACTGTGCAGCGAAAAACTCCATCTAACTGATTTCAGTAATACATTTCTAGAAGGAATAAGAGGGACAGCACAGCACAGTTATAAGAGAAGGTGCTCCAAATGCTATTTCACGGGAACAAATTATTTTCTAAAATAGACATGTCAGGAACAGCAAAGGGTCCTCTTTAACCCCTTAAAGGGGTTTTGCCATAAAGTAAAATTGACGTGGGAAGTTCATAAATTAAATACTAAACATTTTCACCATTCATCATTATTAAAAATTCTGCAGCGTTTTTGTCTTAGCGGCTCCTTTAGTGATCCATTGTTTACAGCTCATCTCCAGGGGATACGACCAGGGTTGAGAGCTTCTCAGTCCTGGTCAGATATGCTCAGACATCACCTCTCCTCTCCTCTCAGGCAGCTACTGAGTGTTCAACCCCAGGTGCTGTAATTCTACTTCTGTCCTCTCTACTCCTTAGTAATTAGTCAAACAGTGCAAATAAATTAAAAAAGAAACCTCAATCAGGTCTGTGCATTGATAAAGAGAAATAAAATCCACAGGTTTGGTTCCTGCAGGGGTTTGAACCGAGAACCCATGTGCCTGGAGGCAAAAGTTTTACCTCTGAGCTACAATGTAGCTACTTACAGTTCTACACATAAACAGACCTTTCTTTGACTAGAGAGAGAAAAGGCCTGGTGATGTCATCCTGCAGGGTCAATTCAAACAAATCACATACCCCCTTCTGAGCACACAGAGCTGAAGAGCTGGATGCAGATAGTGGCAAAACCCCTTTAAGAATAGGGCCCATTTTGACCTATATGACACAGCCCCATTTTTTTCAAATCTGACAATGTGACTTTATGTAGAAATAACTTTTACATGCCTTTACCATCCATGTGATTTTGAGATTTTATTGGGTCACATTGTTATTTAAGTATAAATCTATAAATTTTGGTTCATAAGCCCTTGTTGATTAGTGAAAAATAATAAAAGAATTTGCCATTTTGAAGCTTAAAAAATATCTGTGTGTAAGACAGATAGTTATACCACACTACATAGTTTGTAACTAGAATTTACCATGTCTTTATTTTTTTGTAGAGGGCTTATAAATTTAGTAGCAATTAAGAAAATTTGCTCCATGGATTTTTTTTTAGGGACCAATCCAGTTTTCACACAGGCTTTGAGAGGCTTGTATATTAGGCACCCCCATAAATCCCTCTATTTAAGAAACTGCACTCTTAATGTATTCAAAAAAACATTTAAGAAGTTTATTAGCCCTCTAGGTGTTTCACAGA